>CM060833.1:158695000-158792500 GCA_030762175.1 Metallyticus violacea | reverse complement strand
AAATTGATGCCGCGCTTGTTAAACAACAAACAAGCATTCGTCAGAAAATACAGCAGCATTGTTTGGAGCTTTTTAACGGTAGCAGAACTGATTTTGTGTATCAACTGATAACTGATGATCACACACCAGAAGCAAAACAGTGGACAGAAGTCTCTTGTTCAGCGCGAAAGAAAACAAAGTCAGTTCCATTTGTAGAAAAGGCGGTGGTGGGAAAGACAAGAGTTCTAGAAAGACAAAGCAGCTGTTCACAAAAGTGTAACAGCGAGTTAAAATTGAGAGATATGAAGTATGAAGTGTTGGAACATCCACCGTACTCCCCAGATTAGGCGCCCCCTCTGACTTCTATCTGTTCTCATAGTTCAAACTCCTCCTCATCACTGATCAGTAGTTAACGTCAAATCAAGAGGCGATCGCTTGGTAGAAGAATATATTGCAGACCTTCCGGATAATGGCTTCAGAGACGAAAATTGCTAGAATAAATGTATTGGCCTTAAGGAAGATTATATTTAAAAATAAACTAAGAATTTGTTCCTTCCTTGTTAGATCTAGAACTATCTATGTGAACAGTAAAAACATTAGCAGTACGCTCGTGCAAAAACAAACAAATGGAGAAATATCAACATACTTTTTGATGCCACTATAATTAGAAAATAAAATAAGCCCAATAACGGTAATGGTGAAAGCAGTTAATATTTCAAGGAGGAAACAGGGAGGTTAGAGAAAAACAAATTGAATTGTTTTACTGATTTTTTAATAATATTTAACGCCCGTTTTAACTGCTGATGCACCGCAGGCGGTGAACACTGAGATAGCTGAAATGAAATGGTAAATTGGAAAAAGAATTTCTTTTTTAAAGGAAGAAAACGTTCCAGGCTTAAGTTTGGGGTACCTCCACGGCATTTGCCATTTATGAGGACTGAGGAAAACCTGGGAAAAACCTTAGTCACGAAGAACGGTCCTGATGGGAATCGAACCTCAGACCTCCCGCTCACGAGTCCGTGCCTTAACGACCTGGGTCACCATGGCGTTGTTTTGCTGATGAGAATATTACCTCTTCAAATAATAATTTTTGGTTATAAATATTTCGGTCTTTACTTTTGCTTGTCTGCAGTGATGAGATGCGAGTTCCTGATAAATATGCAACAACAACAATAATAAAACGTCAGTTTGAAATTGAAAGTAATTTTTCCATAGCCTATATTTGGAACCGAGTGCCAAAATGCGCTTATCTTCACCTGCAATAAAATGACGTTTAACATTATTCATGTTATTGAAGTTGTTTGTATATTTCAGCGAAAGATTAATGAAACGTGAGGTTTGAGTTGTCATATGTTCAGTAAATGTTGAGGAAGAGAAAGGCTCAGCCAGTGGTGAAGAGGGATAATGCAGGTCTCTGTGGCCAGGTTCGGGAAGATGCATCCCGCAGGATGCAGCGCGTGGCTATCGATCGCGGACTGTTGCCAGGGACAGAGTCAATGACCGGCCTCAGCGCGCCCGGTCTTAGCAATTAGCACCTCGTCTCCGGGACGTCTGCCCCTCACGTCAAGTGCTCGTTAGTCTTTACGGTGTTTTGCCACTTTGTGGTACTTAATTCACAGTAACCAACATTGTTGTCGTAAGTGGCTTCAAAGAGGCCGCCAAAAGGTCTTTACAACAGTTTTTGTAATATCAGCACATTTTTCCACATAAGGGCAGCCGAAGGAAAGTAATGTCACAACTGCTTTATTTGGATTGGGTACACGTTCTTATGTAAACAAAAGCTGGGGTTTTACTTGCACTGCTTACACCTACAACTTTGTTCGTTATCCTCTGTTCAACTACTAGCTAAAAGTTTTTGTACTTAATAACTCAGTCTGGGCAGAGCGTCAACTTTTATGACAACAGCGCATGTTACTACGGTCGACCCGCACATCAGAAAGTATGCAAAACACGACTTATTTCCTACTCTCATGGAGAAATCATCCACCATGCAGTACAAAGCTCTCACCCAGAAGGACAAGGCATATTTTACCGTTGCGAAACACTCGCGTAGGAATGGATTTAAATAAACACCACCAACAAGCCTTTTATTTCCTTCCTTTTACAACAGAATGTCATAATACGATAGGAAAATACATTAGTTCTTTCAGAAAATGCAGATAACCTAACCGATTTCTTAATAATATTCCTGTAGTGCCGTTTGAAGTTTTCCTACTCTGTATCCTTTGATTTATTTATGAACGCTCTTTAGTATCTCAGGTTATCAGCGCCCCATTCAATTCAGGGCGTGAAACGGTCGACAAATTTTGCTCAGAGGCCTCTTCTTTCAGAATTGAGGTTCTTTACCGTGCCGTAAATGTACGACACGGGACCCATGACTTTACTTCCCTTCCGAAGGAAGCCATACTTAGGATTTTTACGCCCAAAAACGTCTATCGATCCTGGCCGGGATTGAACGTGCGATCTTGGGTTTAGGAGGCAAGCATGGTTACCACTACACCACTAGGACCGACACTCTTTGTATGGAAAAGGCCTATGATTTTTAACTATGGAACTGGGAGAGGATAGTTGGGGAGTTGCCTGATGGAGAGGTGGGGCGTGACAGACGACCGGCTGGGTGCGGTATCACATGTCCACCTGCAATATTACCCTCTATCAATGAAGTCGTAAGATGGAGATAGACGAAGCAGAGGTCACTGTGGAAGGCCATGATCCGATCTCGGATTGTAGCACCATAGAAGAAGAAGAGGAAGGAGGAGGAGGAGGAAGAGGAGGAGGAAGAGGAGGAGAAAGAAGAAACCAGGTCAGTTTTGCTTTTTCAAGTATAGGTTGCGCCAATAATCGCTACCCATTGCAAAGAACAGTACAAAAATACACACTGAATTATGAACTAATACTTTATTGAGACTACTTGTTACATTTGTTCGTCAAATTTGTTTCTAAGTATCTGTACGTTTCTGAAAGTGATCGGGGGTACTTAAGCTTACTTTCTCATAGCATTTTTATCAGAATATATGTCTTCAAAAGCATGTTCAATTTTTTTCATTTCAAACCCTCAATAGATTGTGGCTTGTAGAGTACAGTTTGTCTTTTGTGATTACATTTAAAAAAAATACAATGCTATGAGATCTACTGATCTAAAGGAATTGGTTTTGCAATCGTTTTGCCATCAAAAACTTCCTCAACGTAGTCTTTCACAACTCTCGCGTAATAGACACTGTAATGCCATCATGTGCAGTCCTTGAATGGCTTAAGTAATCAACACTTCCAAATATATTAAGCATTGAGAAACCGAGGTCTGAAGATTCCTTGACATGAGATATCAACGCAAACGGTTACACCAGGTTGATTTAGCTGACTTTCAAGATCAATTCTATCATTCTCAGTGTACCAACAGGTACAGTTAGTTGTTCAAATAACTTCTATCGGACTTCCAGGCAGGTAAAATAATTAAAAACGTCTTCGGGAACCAACGTTGTCCTCATCCTCAACGAACTGAATAAAATTAACTTTAAGAAGTGAACCATAGATTTCAATGGGGAAAACGGCTTACAGTTAAATTCAGTTTATGATTGCAGCCTTAGATTTTCACAAACACAGGGTGGAATAAAAACAAAAATAAAACTTTAATTTCATATAGCAATAACAATAACTCTGCTCTTCGCCTGTCATAATGGCATGTCCCCCCACCATGTTTATCCACTGGATGTGTATACACACACACAAGCTAAAATGACTTTTTGCCATTGAAGACTCTACGAGTTCGAAATATAGCAATTTCAAGTGTGACTTTATCTAATATACATATACACATACAGAGGATGCCAAAAAAGTATATACACTTCAAACAAAGAAAAAGCGGTGTTAACATAGCAAAATTGAATTCACACAAACAGAAAATGTTAATCTTCTCAGACATTTACAGTTACAACAGTTGCTCAAAATGCCCACCATCGACGTCGATACACTTCCGAGTACGTTGAACTACTGGTTGAGCAACGTTTGCGAAAGTGTCCTCAGCGATTGTAGCACATGCTGTTTCAATTTCTTCCTGAAGTGCTGCCAGTTAAGCTGGTTTTCTACGGTATGCAACATCCTTAAGAGTTCCCCAAAGGTTTCGAATCCAACATCTAGAGAACGCGGTGGAAACTCAATCGGATCTCTTCGTTCTATCCGATGCCTTGGATAGTGCCTTGGATAGTGCCTTGGATCCAGTGCGCGGGGCTTGTTGCTGTGCGAGGTCTCTCAGATCTGCCCTTGTGAACATCGCATACGGTACCATGAGTATCAAATTTGTCTCGAATGTGTGCAGTTGTTACTCGCATTGGCGGTTCTATTCCGTGCACAGGTCTCCATTGCCTTTGAACTGCAACAACATTATCGATTTTCTAATACCACTTCAAAATTGCTTTCCGCTGATCAAACGATAATCTTGGCTCTATTTTGTGATAGCAACGCTAGCATAACGTAATGTGACATCTGTTTACTCAACATCATACGATAATCTTGGCTTCATTTGTTCATTGTTGATTTACGATAACCTTGGCTTCATTTGTTCATTGTTGATTTACCTGTCACATAGCAACGCTATCATAATGAATGTAAGTCACATCTGTTTACAGAACATCATACTACACACTACTGTTGTTTTACGGTTCAACTTTGAAATATATTAAATAAATATCTACTGTGAAAGTGTGTATACATTTTGGCACCCTCTGTATAAGATCAATAAGTTCCTATCTAAATACGAGTCCTTTGCGATATGTTGCCTCCTCTGCCAATATTTTAATGCAAACTACACATTTGTAAGAATTACAACATAACGTTTTAGTTATTGCGTTTCATCCCTAGCATTAACATTCCGGTGCTATCCACTGCAACTCGAAATCTGCAGAATTGTTCCATCAGTCACTAGAACAAGCAATTAAAATTCCCCTGCCCTGATGTTGCCGTGGCAACGTACCTGAAGTGTTTACACCACGTTAAGAGAGCGCCGTGTCATGTGGAATGTAAACACAAAACTGCGACACGATCTCGTTTCTCTTTTGTTTGTTTACTGACGTCTATTCGATGGCATGGGGTTTTGCCTTTAATGGATAAACATTCATTAGTGTGCTCGTAATAACGATTCCACGTTGCGTTAATTTGAAATAATTCCTGATACAGTTAACCAACGGAATTCCTGCTTTAGAACTCCCCGGGGTTTTGACAGAAGTCAACCAAACCAACCTCCCCAGAACCACCTTTAATCCCCAGAATGGAACATCATTAGTTCATCAGGTAGTTTATAATGAGCTACTAAATATTTCTCAGTGATCCCATATCCTCATTTTTGTGTGATATGTTCTTGTGCAGTCGTGGAATACTTGCTTTATCATTGCTGATGTTCGTAAGGTTTTAATTATTTAATTATTTCTGTTTCATTCCATTTGATAAAAAGGCATCCAATATATATATATATATATATATATATATATATATATATACGGGCATAGGTTCATAAGTTTCCGGCCTAACTATTTTCTAGGTATAATCAATACAAAAACTATATTTCACTTTTCAATATAGTTACTTTTTATTGCAATATATTTCTCACGTCTTTGAATTAGCATTTCAACCCCCCAACCCAAATAGTCAGAATTCTTGTCTGCAAAATGGCATAAGCAGCATCCATCATTTCTTCGTCACACTTAAATTTCCTTCCTCGAAAGCTGTTCTTGATTTTTGAGAAGAGGAAATTGTCACTAGTAGCTAGATCAGAGCTGTAGGGTATATGGTCGATCTCCTTGAAGCCACATTTCTTCACAGCTTCCTTTGGAACAAGAGCTGTGTGTACAGGCGCGTAGTCGTGAAGAAGGCGTCCACCACCCCTCAGCTTTCCTCGCCTTTTCTCTTTGATGGAAGCACGCAGTCTGTGCAGTAGGCCAGCATAGCACTCCCCATTTACTGTGGTGTTCCTCTCCTTGAAGTCAATGAAGAGTATTCCTTCACAGTGCCAAAAGATTGTGGCCATGATCTTCTTGGTTGACTGAGTGACCTTGACCTTTAGAGGCGGTGCTTAGCCAGGTTTATGCCATTTCATTGATTCTCTTTTGGACATGGAATCATCATAGAGAACCATAGTTCCATCTACTGTAACAATGGTTTGCAGAACTTCTCTCTCGTTGCCAAGGCAGAGCTCCAAAAATGCTTAACAACAGATGACTCGCTGCTGCTTTTGGACTGAGGAAAGAAGTCTAGGCATCCATCTTGCACTAAACTTATTCATGTTTAAATGGTCGTGAATAATTAGAAGGACTGTTGTTTTAGAAAATCCCAACCTTTCTACTATTTCTGTAACTTTGAGCCGCCGGTATTCCACAATTTCTCCTTCCACGAGAGCGATGTTTTCAGCAGTGAGCACCTCCAAGGGCCGACCTGCACGCTCTTTGTCTTCAATGCTTTGTTTGGCCCATTCTTTTACGGCATAATACGAGGGGGATGCTTCCTCATATACACCGTCCAATCGCTATTTAATTTCATTTGGAGTAAGTCCTTCGTTTATGAAAAACTTAATAACAGGTCGGCACTCCATTTGAACATGTCACAATCTTCTACACATAGCCTTCTTTATGTAACTATATCTGAAAAATTGAAAACAGAGGAGCGGAGGTTACGCTGCAATTATTTTCTTAACAGATAAGGATTTTGTGAAGGCGAAACCGGAAACTTAAGGACCTACTCCCGTAGAGTGTTCCGTTTGGGTATGGATAAAATGAAACCACTGTAAAACATTTACTACCAAACTTCACATTTTAAACTTTGTGTATGCAACATTAAAAAGTGGGAGATTACTCAGAACGCTACATGAACCCCTTGCGCACTCTGAAGAACTTATAACGGCGATGCAATTCAGGCCAAGTCTGTTGTAATATCTGAGGGGTAGTTTTTTGGAAAGCTTGAGTAAATTTTATTTCTTTAGAAAATACGGACCTCTTATGCCCAGTGATGGGGTGCACCCTTTCTGGAATACAATGTTCATATTGTTGTCTTCATCGAGTTAACAGAAACAAGTGCAACATATCCAAATAAGATTCACAATGCTCGCTGTTGATTTGTATTAGCCATTCCAATTATCTGCGATTTTCATTTTTTTATGCATTGTTGATTTTCATTCTTGCCATGTACGAAAACTTGTAATTTTAAGCAAAATATTACCGGAAAGAATTGTCTCCTACTTCATATTATCTTTTATAATAATATTTAATATTTTTCATACCCAAATGGATCACCTATATAATGTAAAAAATTTCCCTCAATTTACGATGTTGTTTTATAACAATGCATAGCATCTCAGTTCTTTGGATATACAGTATTATTCTTCAACATCATCTCCTTAAAATCTAGGCTTTATATCACTTAGATGTAAAGAAAGATGACGGAACCTCCGTGAATAATACAGAAGTATGATTAATTAGAATGTTCAGCACGTCAGAACCTCTTTGCCGTCGCAGTTACCTTCGTCTGCAGCTAGATTTCTTCCGGCGCGTATGGAGCCTTCCACCCCCCCCCCCCTTTTAATAGTTTTTACTACTGGGGCACTACAGGCGCTGACACTGGTGATACATGAGATGAAATGATATATTGGGAAAGGATTTTTTTTTAAGGAAGGAATCGTTCCAGGCCTAAGTTTAGGGTACCTCCCTGGCATTTGCCATTTATGAGGACTGAGGAAAAGCTGGAAAAAACCTCAGTCAGGGAGGACGGTCCTGGGGGAATTCGAACCAGACCAGCTGCTCATCACGAGTTCGCGCCTTAACGACCTCGGCTTCCTGTGGCGGTGCTGTGCGCATAAGATGAAATGAAAGAATTTTATTTTTAGGGAAGGAAACTTGCAGTCCTAAGTTTAGGGTACCTCCTCGGTATTTGCCATTTACAAGGACTGAAGAAAACCTGGAAGAAGCCTCGGTCAGGAAGGTCGATCCTGGCGGGAATCGAACCCCAGACCTCCCTCTTACGAATCCATGCCTTAACGACTTCTCCACGGTTCATATGAAGCTGAAGTGATGGAAGCAAGAAGGTTCAAGATCCGCACTGCTCATTGAGCGTTTTTTCCCGAAGTAGCTGGTTTTCTACGGTATGCAACATCCTTAAGAGTTCCCCATAGGTAGAAGTCCAGCGGAGTTAGATCTGGAGAACGCAGTGGAAACCTCTTCGTCCTATTGCCTTTGAACTTCAACAACATTCTCGATTTTCCCCAAGCACTTCAAAATTGTCTTTATGCTGTTCAAATTATAATCTTAGCTCCATTTTGCTGTCGCAACGCTAGCATAACGTAATGTGAATCACATCTGTTTACAGAACATCATACGATAATCTTTATGTCATTTGTTCATTGTTGATTTACCTGTCACGTAGCTACGCTATCATAATGTATGTGAGTCACATCTGTTTACAGAACATCATACTACACATTACTGTTGTTTTTCGGCCCAACTTTGAAATATATGAAATAGATATCTACTGTGAAAGCGTGTATACATTTTTGGCACCCTTGGTATGTTTATATATCCAAGATAAGCCGGCCATGAAAAGAAAATGTGGTGCGTTACTTGAGTGTCTCTCGAACTGCTTTTTCAATTATAATTCTTTTATCTGGTTGGACACTTTCCCTTTGCATTTTAGGTAATAGCTTAAATACTTAAGCTTGTACTATTTGTGCAAGTACTTGCAGCCCATTTATGAAGTAATAACGGCTATATCATCAATAAAATCCAAAATGCTGCATTCTTATACGGCTCACTGTTGGATAGCATTGGGCAGAGGAGAATATTTTCGGTGCTTGAACTTGCTCACGGCTGGCCATTTGTGCCTCTCTCTCCAATGCAGAGTACCTCCGGGGGGAAGGAATCAGGTGAGAGGAACATGTTTCCAGATAGAACACCCCGACGCCGATGGAATCCCTGTCCGGGTTATTCGAGCCCCTCGGGGGATCGTTTTCATTCCAGGCGCCGGGGCTGAAACGCTTCTAAAGCGCAAGCACACCTTGCCCTGGCACTTTCGACTCTAACATAATCAACTAAATGAAATGGAACAGTAGACACATCGTGAACTGTAAACATCATCCTAGCATTCGCCTAAATGACCAGGAGAAGCCACGAAAAGGGCAAGATGGCGACTCAACGGAATTGAACTTGAACCTCCCGAAAGCGAGTCTCAAGCGATACCGTCTGAGCAACTCCCTCTGTTCAATCACCGTTCACTCTGTCAGTAAGTCATCTAAATGTAAATTAAAAAGTAAAAGTGAATATACAACACCTTTGTCTCATTTTTAGTATTCTTAAATGTTATTTGTATCTTCTCTGGTGATATATTTTCACTTTTAAACCAAAGCTTCTTATTTCTCTTATATCGTATGTTCAGGAAGAGCTTTCTAAGTCTAAAATATGATGTAAGTTTCTACATGCATGTCTAATCTTTTTATTTTCTTTCTAAAAAGTTTAAATTATTAATGAACGCTCCTTTGGAGTCTTTTTTTTTTTTTTTTTTTTGTTTATAATTTTGCTGTCTGCAACATTCTGTACTCTACTTGTTATTTTTGCGTATATTTTACTTATTAGCAGTATTATAGAAGGTGATGTCAAAAAGTTTCACATTCATTTCTTTCCCTTTAGTAGATAAACACAACTAAACAAGCAAACAAAGAGTTCAGTTCTCTAGTATGTCGTGAAAGAACTATGTTATCAAGCACTAGAGATATGAAAACAGAAAGAAAGGTGCAGTAAAGTAAGGGTATAGCTATAATAACACCAAACCCCTCTGTTAGCCTTCTCCTCGTTTCTGAGTAAGAAAACGTGCCAGGCTGTATGTACCACCTAAAACCTCCAGTTACAACCGAGTTCGTTTGGGACGCTATTTCAGCAGTAATCCTGTAACATAGAGCTCTAAATCACCGCCTTCTTATCTCCGTACTGCAGATAGGATACTGTGCAGGGTTGTCCAATTACATCCTTCGCTGCGCATTGCAGGATCTCCGAGTCGCCCTAGTTACTCAATGACAATGCTATTTGTAGTATCATCAAGCACCATATAAATTAGATTAGGCAATGATTTGTCCTTTGAATAAACGTGAGTTTATCAGCAATCAGGTAGCTCTTCCAGAAATTGTCTTGAATTACTACTGATGTAGTAACAATCAGGGAGGCTTACGTTGTTAACCCTTTAACTACAAGCACAGCCTTCCATAAAAATTTCAGGTAATTTGAAAACAAAACAATCATAAAATTACACACTGTTGTTCTGAAGAAGTGGTTACCCTGTAACTTGTATTTTATTATTGATTTTATTTTATTTATATTTATATTATTTTATTACATTTTTACATAATAAAATATTTTCTGTTAATGTATTTACATTATGTATGTGATTCTCATATAACATAAGTTTGATTTTCCTCAATTAACTCTGTGGTACTCGAAGGTTGAACATGCAGTAGATATTAGTCATGCTTGTACTGCAGGTATCTGGCAGTCTTAAAAATGGGCGAATTCGTTACTAAATAACCGATAAAACACTGTCACCCCATACAGCACTTTCTGGATATGACAAAGAATCTTCTTTATCAAAGATCGTTGCTTCGGCTGGGAACCGAACCCAGAACCCTAATCAGGATACAATATTTATTAATCATAGTTTTAATGTAGCGAAGACAGCTTTTCATTTCCTTTGTTTTCTTGCTGCAGTGGCGGTATTTTCTCATTTCGTCAGCTGAGGTGGATTGGTGAGAAGAATGAAAGGTTTACTACTATGCTTCCAGAATATGTCCTTACCGCTAGCACGGGATTTTGCGTCTCGGCCGATGCCGGTTCACCTTCCCACTAACGGCCGACTGTCTGCCTACCTGTCCTTGAACTTCCGAGCAGGTCTTTAGAGCAACGCGTTTTTTGTGTGTCAATGTTATTATAAATGCGGATCAGCTCGTCTCCTGCGTCAGGAATTAATTCGAAAGTTCTCTTGGCAATTGCTTCCATCCAGAAAAGCAATTTGATAGTACAGGCTAAGTGCAAAATAAATAATATGTGCATGTTTAACAGAAGACGAATTAGACGAAATTGGCGCAAACTTGAATGTTCGCCAACAGAGTCACTTCCGACCGACCCCGTGGTATAGTGGAGGTATTTGCGACAACTAATCCAGAGGTCATAGGTTCGAATACAAGTCGGATCAAGCTTTCTAGGTAAGGTTTTCCTTACCCTCAGAAGGTGAATAGCAGATAGCTTTGAGGCGCCAAGGACTTTGAAATCATTTTGCCTTTGTAACAGTTGAACAAGCAATCATTTCAGAACTTGAATATAAATTATCAGATATATCTGTAAATAGGTGTTCAAATGATGTGAATTGTATACAGAGCGGGCCAAAAAATGTATACACCCTTCAAGCAAAGAAAACACTGTGTTAACATAACAAAACTGAATTCACACAAACAGAAAATGATGAGCACTAATCATCTTAGACTTTTACAGTTACAACAGTTGCTCAAAATGCCCACCATCAGCGTCGATACACTTCTGAGTACGTTGAACTACTAATTGAGCAACGTTTGCGAAAGTGTCCTTAGCGATTGCAGTACATGCCGTTTCAATTTCTTCCTGAAGTGCTGCCAAGTAGCTGGTTTTCTGCTGTATATGGTACCATGAGTCTCAAATTTGTCTCGAATACGTGCAATTGTTACTCGCGTTCTGTTCTGTACACACGTCTCCATTGCCTTTGAACTTCAACAACATTCTCGGTTTTCCAATACCACTTCAAATTGCTTTCCGCTGTTCAAACGATAATCTTGGCCCCATTTTGTTGTAGCAACGCTAGCATAACGTAATGTGAGTCACATCTGTTTACAGAACATCATACGATAATCTTGGTTTCATTTGTTCGTTGTTCATTTACGATAATTTTGGTTGCATTTGCTCATTGTTGATTTACTTGTCAAAAAGCAAAATTATCATAATGTATGTGAGTCACATCTGTTTACAGAACATCACACTACACATTACTGTTGTTTTTCGGTTCAACTTTGAAATATATTATGTAGATATCTATTGTGAAAGTGTGTATACATTTGTGGCACTCTCGGTAGATACATTCAGTTGTTTACTCCTGTTTTCTCTAAGCGCGAATAAACGTTATTGAGCAATTTTTACCCGCCAACTCTGTTCCCACTTGTTATTACTAACAGAAGTACCAACATCCCGGTACGATAGCATCGGAGCGGCGAGCTTGTGACGTAACAACAGGTAGCACGCCAACTTCGTGATGTATCGCTCCTCGACATGCATCCGATGTTTGAAGAGCCACACAAGTTTGTTCCTCTCGCAAAACACGTGCCGTACTCTGAGATTTATAGAAAAGCTGAAATGCATCGTTGCAAAAGATACAATCTAAATTACTTTGAGAAATGGAGTTTTCATTTAAGTCATTGATCCCACATTCGAATACCACCAAATTTAAGAATATTAATCCTTTCTTGGTATTTTCAATTGTAAAACACAATGCCCTGTCATTTTTATAACTTCAGAGTCCAGAAGATCCGTCAGCAAACGGGTTAGAAAGAAAACGGTATAAATAAAAGTAAGAGAAAACTAAACACTGTGGCATACACATTGTTGTATGTCGGTTCATTCGTTACTGTTGGGCGGGGGAAGCTTCTGCTAAGTGAAAACGTCCGGCGCTTGAAAGTGGTGGTTGGATGTCCGTTGCTTGGAAGTTTATTATGATTGGTGGTTTGAAGTCTCCTACGAAAGAGTAGTTTGGGAAACGTTTAGCAAACAAGCAGTTGAACAGCGATCACCAAATACGGCAGACATGTCATGACCACATCTCCTCTCGATCGTCGGGGCCAGGTCGCTAAAGTGTAGACTTTGCATATCAGGTTTGTTTGTTTGTTTCTTTTTTTCTTTCTGTCTTTCTTTCTCTCTCTCTCTCTTTCTTTCTTTCTTTCTTTCCTTCTTTCTCTTTCTTCCTTTCTTTCTTTCTTTCTTTCTCTTTCTTTCTTTCTTTCTTTCTTTCTCTTTCTTTCTTTCCCTTTCTTTCTTTCTCTTTCTTTCTTTCTTTCTTTCTCTTTCTTTCTCTTTCTTTATTTCTTTCTTTCTTTCTTTCTCTTTCTTTCTTTCTTTTTCTTTCTCTTTCTTTATTTCTTTCTTTCTCTTTCTTTATTTCTTTCTTTCTTTCTCTTTCTTTCTTTCTTTCTTTCTTTCTCTTTCTTTCTTTCTTTCTCTTTCTTTCTTTCTCTTTCTTTCTTTCTTTCTCTTTCTTTCTTTCTTTCTTTCTCTTTCTTTCTTTCTCTTTCTTTCTTTCTTTCTTTCTCTTTCTTTCTTTCTTTCTTTCTCTTTCTTTATTTCTTTCTTTCTCTTTCTTTCTTTCTTTCTCTTTCTTTCTTTCTCTTTCTTTCTTTCTTTCTTTCTTTCTCTTCCTTTCTTTCTTTCTGTCTTTCTCTTTCTCTCTCTCTCTCTCTCTCTTTCTTTCTTTCTTTCTTTCTTTCTTTCGTTCTTTGGTTCCTTTTTCCCTTTTTCCCTTTCTCTCCCTATCTCTCTCTTTCTTACGCTCTCTTTCTTTCTATCTCTTTCTTTCTCTCTATTTCTTTCTTTCTCTCATTCTTTCTTTCTCCCTCACTCTCTCTTTCTCTCCCTCGTTTCTCTCTTTCTCTTTCTTTCTCTTTCTTTTTCCTTCCTTTTTTCCCTCCCTCTCTCTTTCTGTTACTCTTTTTTTATATAAATTAGAATGTAATAAATCTTATAATGTAACTTAGTGAGGTAGGTGTGTCTGGTTTAACATAAGTTCCCTTACAAGCCTATCCAAGCGAGTGTATAAAAACATGTAGATGTTTTTCAGATGGTTAAAATAAGTAAGGCTACTATCTCATATTTCGATGTCTTTGGTTCATGACATCTTTAGATGTCGGGACAATATTATGAAGTACGTGCCTCTGATAGAGACATAAATTATATGTCAGTTTTCATATAAAACTCCTTTCTTTTCAATACACCTCTCACACCATTGAAACTAATTTCTACATTCCAACAGGAAAAAGTTTTGGATTGCACCTACTGGAAAAAAAATGTATTGATTTTTTGATTTAATCGCTCACAAATTTTCTGTTCTTTGATCTCATCATCCTCCCAAATACTTCTGGCATATTTCAGTAGTGAAAACGCTGGAAGTGAGATTAGGCTTCTAAGGAAAGGTCGGAAAACTCTGTCTCCAAGAATGATAGCGGTCACGTGAGGGTGTGAGCTATGACAAACCCTTGCAACGGCTGCGTATTCCTTCCGTCAACCCCTCTCCCACTGGGCAGTATTCGCTGTTCCTGATAGTGAACCAAAATAGGTTCTCTCACACCCCAGAAGAAAATCAACAGAGCCTTTCCGATAGATGACTTAGGCATGAACTGCTTGACTGGAGAAGATGTGTGCCGTTATTCTTTAGCCTTCGTATTACTTTTGGGCTTATAATGATGCACCCTTGTGAAATCCTGCCAGGGAGTTTTCTCCGTCGTTGTGCCGCAACAAAAAGACACCGTGCACTATCCTTGCGACATTTGAGAAACTCCGTGACGCTGATATGTGAGGATCCCATGCTGACATCCAATTCCTT
Source organism: Metallyticus violacea (assembly GCA_030762175.1). Taxonomy (NCBI): domain Eukaryota; kingdom Metazoa; phylum Arthropoda; class Insecta; order Mantodea; family Metallyticidae; genus Metallyticus; species Metallyticus violacea. The sequence goes on along the minus strand of CM060833.1, from coordinate 158,777,893 downwards.
GGCCAGAACTTCTAAGGAAATGCTTCTGTTTTCACAAATAATGCAGTCAGACTGAATCGCCTTTTCATCAATGATGGCTACACTGGACGATCAGAGCTTTGCTCATCACCAGAGCCCGGAAGTTAGGCAAATATCTGGGAAAATATATTTAAACATCAAATAGAAATGAACAAGTTATCGTACATTTAGAGTCGGTAGTGCCAGTATTTATTCTACTTTTTTAAGGTTTAAAACCTTTTTTGAATCGTTATGGATATTTTCTGCGATTATTTAAGCATTTTAAAACGCATATAAAGAATTTCTATATATCCAAGTGAAAAAAGTTACAAAAATTAAATGGCATGTTCACCTCACAAAAATAACCGTTGAAAATCTTATTATACATTTATTTCCTTTCAAGCAGTCAAAAACTTTCTCCTCAGCTCATTCACCTAAGTTCTTTAAATAGCAGAACCTTCATTAGTGAAGGGCGCACGGTTCCTCGGGCACACGAATACCAAGAAATAGATAGGATGAGGGAAGTACTGTAGTTTTGAATAATCCTGGAGAATGGGCTTGTATGGATCTGCGCGAGACAATTCTAGGAAATTTGTAGTGGGCATAACTTCTCAGCTGCATAAATGTAACAAACAATTGAAAGCAAGAAAGACGAGAGCGGTACAGCTGTGCAATAAATCGTCCCTACAATGTGTTCAGTACAGAAGTAACAGAAATACTAATGTGATTCCCGTATAAACGCATAACCAGAAAACGAGCTCGACCAGAAACCACTGCGCATCTTTTACTCATTTGCCAGGACTATTCAAAACGAATTTACTATGCCTTGATCAACATTCCCATGGTGTCCTGAAAGGTGAATGATCTGTTATGAGTACTTCCGGAATATCTTGTTTTAAATATGATCCAATCACTTCAGTGGAAGAAAATAGACCGTTCTTTTTCCATGATGAAAAATGTTCGCTCTAGCAAGCGGCTGACTATGACAATTGATACCTTAAAAAAAACCCATCTTTTTGTTGCTTGTAACCAAGAAAAGTAAACTTAAGTACTTTAATTATGTGATAAGGAAAGTATTGAGTATGTTAAATATCCATTAATAATGAGTGATTTTACTCTCATTTTCATTTTAATAAATGTCTATTTTAATTATATTACGACCCGTTTTTAGTATTTTAAGTGTCTTTTTGCCTTCATATTTTAAACAAAATAAATACTTACTTCCTAGCCCTGTCATTATGGATTAATGTTCGCCCATTTTAAACCCATACCAACTCGTATACTGTTTTCTAACCAGTGGGAAATATTCCTACTGTTGCAGTTTTTTTTTTTTATGAATTTTAAGAATTTTACACTCTTTCGATGATTGATCGTTGCTCCTCTATGGTACAAACAGCTAAGGGCGCCTCCGTTTTTCATATGCTGCAGCTGCGATTACGCATTAATGAACAGTATCAACGGCTCCTTGAATATATCTTCCCTGCGCTAGAGTTATAAGCTTCGTGTCATTTTCTGTTACGTTTATACATCCTTGACACACTTATTTTCAATAAGTTCACACAAATTCTTCTCCTTCACCTCTCCCCCAAGGGGAGGGAATTAGGAAAGGAAAGAAAAAATACTGAAAGAAGAAACAGGGATGTGGTGAAAATGGTGAATAAGAGGAAGAATAGTAAATGATAAATAAAAATTAGAGAATAGTTTTAAAAATGTCAAGTTTCAAATTAGAATAAAATTCATTTAGTATTGGCACTGACCTGCAAAGCTACGGATGCCGAGGCAATTGGAGGGGTGGAGTTGTCTCATAAGGAACTTGCAGCAGGCCTCTCGTACAGAACTGATCTGCAACAAGCTGGATGCTGGCAACAGCACCTGAAATTAGCGAGTGTCAATGTAGTGGAAATTCCAGTAGATATTCAAGAAAAAGAGAAAAAGACAAATAATAATATAACCTTCCACATGATGTGCAATATTGATACTAGATGAAATGTAACTTTCTAGAAATCTAGGATAATTTATGCATTTCCTGGGAAGTTTAAAATCACTTTGACTTAAGATTAAGCTCCTCTAAATAACGAAACTAGTTTCTAGGGATTATTTGTGAGTATAATTTTGTAGGTCTCCCATATTCTTATTCGATTATATCTTTGAATAAAGTTTCTCAAATTTTAGTAGCACCTTTTAATGTTTTATGAAGACTACAATTTTTGGTCTTCAGGATCATGAATGAAATAAATTAGCGCTGACGCACATGAGAGGCGTTTATCTGCATCTTTTGTTTTTCTGACGTCTCCCTTTTAGCGTCAGGAAACCAAAAGTATTGTGATAAATAATAATCGAAATTCTCGGTTTTTCTATGAGCATAATAACTTAAGAATAAAGGTAGCAATAATAAAATATTAATAAAAATTTTACATTTGAAAGTTTTGAGAGATCTGCTTTATATAATTTGTCAAGATGAGCTGGTATAAACATGTAAACTGAAAATTGAGTTCCATTAGTAAGAATTTATGAAACGCTTTCCACGAACAATTTTAAACATATCAGGTTTTCAGGTTGCACCAATAATTTTATGCAATAGGTTTTATAAAGACGTCTGAAATACTAAATTGTATAAATTTCAATTCATTAATTATAATTTCTATAGTGTATGATTAATAATTTTCATTTCCCAATATTTTCACCATAGATGATTGTTGATTTGTTTTATTTGTGGACGCTATTTAACATCTCGGGTCAACAGCGTTCCATTCAATTCAGGGCGTGAAACGGCCGACAAATTTTGCTCAGAGGCCTCTTCTTTCAGGCTTGAGGTTCTTTATCGTGCCGTAAATGTACGACACGGGACCCACGGCTTTACTTCCCTTCCGAAGGAAGCCATACTTAGGATTTTTACGCCCTAAAAAACCCATCGTTGTACACGCGATCTTGGGTTTAGAAGGCAAGTACACCACAGGGACCGACTCACCATAGCATTCCGATATATCTCTTTATTTCAGCTATGATATTTCTGCCGACAGGAAGGCATTCAAAATGAAGGGTACGAATAAAGGTATGAAATAATTTTAGTATTGTCTTAAAAGCAGCGGCTAAAATGTGGGCTACCAAAACTGTCAATGCAGTTTTCCTTGGAAGCAATAACACCTGATTTTTATTTCGTAGTAAACAATCCCTAACGAGGAAAGTGTTCACCCCCCCCTCCATTCAAATGATAGTCATTATTTCCAAAAAATACTGTTTTCATACATATTTCCATTTAAACACTTGCTTTAATATTTAATCGCAATAATGTGTCATTCTGTTTGTATGTTCTCAATATTTCCTTGATTCAAGAGAAGTTTAACGATTTATCAGGTTAATCATAAACTGAACTATTAAACTATAAATTTTATATTGAAAAAAACAATAGACCGTTCTTTTAACAGATTTGTTGCAACAACCGAGTAGAGGGAGACAGGGAATTAGCAGGAAAGCTGCATTACCACGTAAAAAGCAGTTGGAACGCTTTACAATAATGTAAATTAAAGTTTCAAAAAGACTACACAGCTTCCATTTCTACGCTTGATTCCATTAGACAATTGTTTAGCGAGGTGCACCAATCACGTCCTATAGCATCCCCATCTGTCACAACCAAGCTAAAGGACACTTTCGCAAACGTTGCTCAATCAGTAGTTCAAAATACTCAGAAGTGTATCGACGCCGATGGTGGGCATTTTGAGCAACTTTTGTAACTGTAAAAGTCTAAGATGATTAGTGCTCATCATTTTCTGTTTGTGTGAATTCAGTTTTGTTTTATTAACACAGATTTTTCTTTGCTTGAAGTGTGTATACTTTTTTTTTTTTTTTTTGGCACCTTCTGTATGTAAGAAGGTTGCAGATGTCATCAACTTTAGGTTCCAAGGGAAATATTTTAATTATAAAACGAGTTTTGGACACATTAGATATTGGATTATATCATAATGCATTTAAGGTAACACAAACTGACAGAACACATCTGAAATAAAATAGCAAGAATTATACATTTGACATTATATAAACACACAAGATGTAACTTGTGCCTTTTTTCTGTGCGACTTTAAACTTCAGTGCATTTGATAACGGTGCACTTCGTTCCTACAAAGGTGAAACCCTTTTATAAAAGTCATCAATTCTCATTAACTATTTCTGTCCCGCTTAAATGCTTTCATAATTTAATTTATGGAAACATTGGCTATAAGAGCTATAGCCAATGATCAGTTGTGAGTGATAAGTAATTTATATTATAGAGGTGACAAAAATATGCGGAGAATGGAGGCGGATAGTTTTACTTGTATCTCCTTTTCCAAAATTAGTAGGTAGACAATTTTTCTAATTGCTTTTATTGAATAAGTTAAAGAATAAATTTAAGTAGCTTGGTTGTCACCCTATCGTGAAATATGTCGTCTGCAGCCTGAAGAAGAAAGAAAGGAAGGAAGGAAGGAAGGAAGGAAGAAAGAAAGAAAGAAAGAAAGAAAAAGAAAGAAAGAAAAGTCGTTGCTGAAACAGTATTAATTTCTATGTGGAGCTGATGATTTCAACTAAACTATTGACCCAATACTTGCAACAAATCCGTTTTTTCCATCAAGAAGTCAAAGCTCGAGAAAAGGTTGTCTGTTATTCTGGCTAGAAGAGCTGCACATTGTAAACGGTTCTGTCCTTAGAATTTTGACCTACCTGAACGTTGTCTTCTGTGATGAGGATCTCTCCCGTGTAGGAGTAATCCACCAGCTGCTGCAGAGCTGTCGCATCCACGTCATGTAAGGTCACCTCCTCCTGCATTTTCTCCACCATATCATCTGCAATAAACAAAACGTTTTAGGACAAAACATGCAGCTTCTGTGTCCTTAGCGTTTTGTGATAGTATTTGTATTAAAACAGGGAATCTTCATCTTAGCACTCGTTAATGGAAGTCCCTTCAGGTCAGCTACTCAACTTGATGCTTGCCGGGCATATTATACGCTCGTATGCTTTTGATTAATAAACGCATAAATATGATCTTATTATTACGTTAATGAGTGCTAATCTGCATCATAACAAATGATTCAAACGCCAAAGCTGTGCCCCCAATATGCTGGATCTTATATTGTCTTTCAGTTAAGAGCTATGGGTTCCCCGCGTTAAAAAAAAAAAAAAAAAAAAAAAAAATCCGCCATGAGATTAGCGCTGGGTTAAGACCTACAAACATCTAGAAATAATTATGACATTTAAAACTCCCTTAGAGCCTCCAAAGAATGACGGCGGACAGAGTGAGCCGTGACAGATTCTTGTTGAAGATATTCATAATGTCTCTCTAATTACCCAAAAAAGGCACGTGTTCGCATGCGATACATCTTTGTATTTGCAGTTTACCGAAATTAGTACACAATTTTTCACCATGCAAAAGAATTTCGTGAATTAGGTAATCGCGGATTTTCATTATTAACTGCAGATGAGCAATATTCTGCAAAATCCAAATGTAGCAATTCACACGACTTATGTTGTCAAACGCTTGAAATTCCTAACTACAGTCACTGTTTAAGATTTCAAATTTAACCAGTTAGTAGCTTTTAAAACATGCCTATTTCCTAAGTTACAGCGTGCAGTTTTCATTGAAGAACGTTTATCATACCTTTTTTTTATTCTTTCTTTCTTTAGACACGTCGTTTTCGGTTAGGAATTCTCTTGTTTATCGATCCTGTTTCTCTAAATCTATGAACAAGTTTTCTTACATCCGGAACCGTAACACAGGAAATGTCTCTACAAAATGTTCTACAAAATTCTGTTTTTACATAAAGATTTGTTCTAAAATCTTCTTTTCTAGTGTTCTCTTCTGGGGTGTCATTTCAATATAATCATTTAATTCATTTACTGAATAATAAAGTAACTGCCACATTAAGAGCAATTGTTAACTCTCTGCAAAAAAAGCATCAATTGACTTTGTGGTAGAAATAATTTGGCGACTGAAATACAATCTTGATCTGAGAAGTTATGGTTGATAGCACCGGTCGACTGGTCTTTCTTTCTTTCTTTCATTTTTTTTTTTTTTTTTTTTCCTTTGCCCGTCTCCGAACTCTCAGTCAAAAGTCGACGGTCAGCCCAGTACAAAGAAGAACGATAAAAATAATCACCAAAGGCATTGTCAATAGCATGCAAAGAGAAACAGTTGAGAATAGCAGGGCAAATGCTGAGGTGCTCTCCAGTCATACGCCATGGTCGCAAAGAGGGCATGCATCTGTTTCAGTTAGTCCAATTCTATACAACAGTCATGACCCGTACCAAGTCTAAAACAGGCCACGTCAACTGATCTAGCTAGAGAATAGGAATTCTTTCTGACTTGTTCAAAAGGGAGTTCCCAGAAGTTTTTCTCTGTACAGGCTGAAGCGGTCAGATTTAATAGAGGAAGATATATGACGCTTTATATTCCGCAGGGGAAAAGGTGGATCTGGTTGTTTCATTTGGGATCCCCTTTTTCGCCACATCTGCCCGCTCATTTCAATAAATTCCACAGTGGCTAGGAATTCACTTCAGCGCAATGCGATTCTTGACATTCAGCAACTTATTAATTTTTTCAGTGCATTTCTTGGAGATACCACATTCTTCATTGTGATTGTAAGTTGTTAAGGTCATGATTGCCACCCTGGAATCAACAAAAAATATAATTTTTTTCTTATCACACTGCTCTATTTACACTGCTCTATTTTGTGTAAGGCTAAAGAAATAACGGCTAATTCGCCGTCAAAGTATTTCACAACAGCATATGACAATGTAAAGTTCGTAGAGTAAACTCTAGATGAGTAGCCCTTTTGGACGTCAATTTTGAAGCGATTTGTTGTTGAGGTCGAGTGGCCTCTCATTGTGATGCTAATTTTGAAGCGATTTGGTAAATTGATGAATGATCGCTACAGTGTTGTTGTCTACGCTTCAATGACAATAATTTCTCAGGATGAATTCTGCTATTGTTTTTGACTCGTATTCAACAGGATTGGAAGAGGAGTATAACAGTGAGATAAGCAGGTGATGCGCCATAATATATATAGGTACTTTATTATGTTCTAAATTTTTCGCGTCCTCTGGTGTTTTGCGTACGATATGTCGAATAAAAACTTGGCTGCCGCGTATGAAACTGACAGATGAGTGCCACTGCGGGTGAAACTGAAAACTGCTTAAAGATGTATCGGAAATACTTAACTGATAACTGCTTCTCAGCTGAGTATCAACTTAAAAACTATCTAACTGATGCATCAATCAAAACTGCACGCCCGCGTGCGAAGTAGAACTTGATATCTGCATCTAAGTTGATTCTGTGAACTGTATGCCTCAAAAAAGTCCAACTTATATGCGTAACGGAACTGCACGTATTTTACTGCGTGTAGATCTTATAACTGCGAAATGAGAACCGCTCTCGCGAAATGCTTGTCGCCAAATGTACAATTACATCCGCTTTTCCATTGGCTGGTTTCAGTTCATCTGCCACACGTGCCATTTTTTTGTTATTTTTTAATGTTTAAAACATTTTGTTGGCATTGGCTAGTTTAAAGGCTAACAGTACAACAGCTGTCGCGGTCAAAGCCCCAAACGGATTTAAAAGTCCTTCAGTTTATTAACCCTACAATGGCAATCCTTTTACGCGATTCTCGAGTTTCTTCCTATTGAATATATTTTTATGATCTTTTTGGTTTTCTAACTAACCGTAACCGAAAAACACTAGAAAGTTTCTCTTTTGTTGATTTACGATCTTCAAGTTAATATTATGTCCTATTATGTACCTACTAATTACAATACATGAAATTTTATAATTAAGTTTCCAACATACATACGATTATATTTCTATTTTAGTGTGAGGGGCTGAAAAATTATTTGAAATAATAAATTAATGTATGTTTATTCTTCAGTATCGATTAATATAGCAAACGTATAAGACGAGACAAATAATGCATCTTCTCCAAGTAAAACGTTTATCCACGACCATGCCTTTTTATAGCGCCGGCATTGTATTTCAATGGAAACACCAATCTCTGATATTTTCTGATATGGGGAATTTTCATTTTGCAACTGTGCTATATGATGGTTGCTTACATAGAGCTAGGTAACCTCTTAAACTTTGAATTTATCAAAAGTCTCTCTTACCATACGCACGTTGGAAGAGGAATGAATGCAAGCAGGAAAGAACTTCGGCACAGAAATCAATGAATCAATAGACACAACGCAGAGCAGCTGTGTGATTTATGATGAGCAAATACAAATGCATATATCTGAGCTTGCCTTGCTCTATTTGATACTTACCGTTGAACATGGCGTAGAAGTATGGGCTTACAGAGGCGAGGACTACCCTGTGAGCGTGGATTGTTTCTACCCCAATCTTCAGCACCACATCGCAAAGCTGTGGGCAAATAAAGGTAACGAATAACATTTGAAAAGTTCAAAATGTTTTGTTGCTAAAAAAACAATTGCAGGATCCAATCTCAAAATATACATAAAGATTTATATATATCGTATGTTCAGTTTACATTCTGTGGTTGCATGAAAGAGCTTAACAAGTAATAATTTGCTAAAAAAATGCCAGTTACCACTATGCAAAAGCTTAAATGTGGGGCATTCAATAAATTATGCCTTCTTCCTTGATCAATTTATCTTTAAAAAATACATTTTTGTGCAGTATTTGTGAACGTTTGCACTCTGTCTCACGTCGATCCTGGTGGTGTAGTTGTAACCATACTTGCCTCCTAAGCCCAAGATCGAGGGTTCGATCCCAGCAAGGACGGATGGATTTTTTCGGGCGTAAAAATTCTAAGTATGGCTTCCTTCGGAAGGGAAGTAAAGCCGTGGGTCCCGTGTCGTACATTTACGGCACGAAAAAGAACCTCAAGCCTGAAAGAAGAGGCCTCTGAGCAAAATTTATCGACCGTTTCATGCCCTGATTTGAATTTGGTTGAATTTGATTTGGTTTATTTACGGATGCTCTTTAACATTTCAGGTCATCAACGTCAAGCGTCTTTTTCTGGCTTGAGGTTCTTTATAGTGCCGTAAATGTACGACACGGAACCCACAACTTTACTTCCCTTCCGAAGTAAGCCATACTTAGGATTTTTACAAAAATTCATCGGTCCTGGCCGGGATTGAACCGTATGGTTACCCTACACCATCAGAAGCACATCTGAGATGGTCCCAGAAAAAGAAATCAATAGGATGGAGGTCTAGAGACCGTGGCGGCCCAGCTACATTTGGACTTCCCCTTTCAATCTATCGGGCGGAAAGAGCTCGGTTCAGATATTCTCACACAGACAGGGAGAAATGGGGAGGAGCTCAATCGTTTTCGATGTCTAATATGCAGAGCCACATCTTTTAGCAATACAGGTGCTCCAACACATCACAATAAAACCGCCACGGGCGCCCAAATTAAAAATGTGATACGCGTCTATAAAATGTTGGATGACAGTATCTCAGCGATGGAATGGTACTCTTGTGTACTAAATAAGCTGTTTTAAATACTTTAAATGACTTGCAACCTAACAAGGAATTAATTTGTCACAACTTTACAGCACTGCTGTTCCAGGCAACTTTCGCGCAATGCCGTTGTTGGTTTCAATCCGCTCACATAATGGCTGTCATTTATTTTCTACCTGTTGTTGAGAGGCACGTATGGACATTCACCGACACGGGAGTACACCGGCACTCCCACACAATTAGGCGCCGTGTTCCATTATTTCATTGAGTACAATGCTGCGAAACAAGTGAGAATCGTATAGCGAAACCGCATATGTTTCCAAGGCAACCGAGGACTTCGAAACGTTGAAACAGTTGCAGTAAACCGCAAAATGAGTTGTTTAGTCCTGCTGTTTCGTAAAACATGGAAAATGTTCATTTGAATTAAAATGCGTTATTTACCACACAATGTCGTATCAATCTATTTTATAATCATTTTTAGAAAAAAGTAGACATTTCGATTAAAAATATACCTTAATTTCCCAGCTTCCTTGCGCATTGAAAATGGGCGTTTGTCACTTGACCCAAAGCCTCAAGCTGTAGCTAGCAGGAGTTTGTTTTCTGTGTAGTGTTCACCAAATTACATTGCGTTATTTACCTAATATCTACATAAAATCTGCCAAGTGGTTTTAGAAAGGTGTATTAAACAAACCAAAGTGTAATTTACTGAGCATAACTTTATAATGATTTCCATTTTAAAATCATCGATACGAAATTAAGTATGCAGGCCAAACAAGAAAAAAATTCCAAAAAAAAGCGTTCCTATATTTTCTTAAATGGGAAAAAATCTATTATTAAACTGAAGACAAAGCTAGTAATTGGAGAAAAGAAGAGCAGAAAGAATATTCAGATTATTTTTACGGAGAGCTATGAAACTATTAGATAAAAACTGCAATTGTTATCAACTACATTGTAGCAGGTAATTTTAGCAAGAGCTAGAAGTAAATACTGCTATAAAAACGATAACTGTGACAAAAGGATAAGAAATCATAAATATAAAGAAAATAAGTATAACAAAATGAAATTATGTTAAAAAATATATTATTTTGACACAAGAATGTTCATAAATGAATCGACGTAAAGAGAAAGAGCTTATAAAAAAACTATAACAATGCGTATATTTTAAATTTAACAAAATCATCATTGTGAAGATAGAAAATGTGAAATATTAATCTAATATATGTTTTAGAATTATATTTGTATGTAAGAGCGTTCTGTAATAACCTTCAGTAAACATTTTATTTTGCATATATTTCCTGCAGTAATCAATTTCAAATCCAATGAAAATCGATGAAACTTTCAATCGTTAAAATTAAGCTTTCATTTAGGAAAGGTTTTTCGAGCTTCAAGTCACTATATTGAAAGTAGACATATCGTTTTAATGACGGTGGAATAACAGTATGGTAAAAATATGTTCCCGTAGAAAATTCCAAGTCCAGGCCTTGAAATCTTCCTGTAGATTTTACAGGTTGGCAATCTTGCATATTATTGTCTTGGTAGCTTACAAACATCCTTGTTCATTGTTATGAGATAGACAAAAGATTTCGCTGTATTTTTATGCTGTTTTACACACCATCATATTACGGAAGCTGCAGGAAATTACAAGAAGTAGGAGGAAAATACAGGATAGCCATCTCACGGAAATGTAAGAAAACAAAAATGCCAAGATTACTCAAATTCTGAATAAATATTATTCCTGCTGTAATTCCTTTACCTACCTTCTCCTTCTGGAAATTAGGCGGTATATTGCTTTTATTTAATGGCATCGGTCCAAATTACTATGCTGAAACTAAGCAAACCTAACCTAAAAACGTGTTTTTACAAAATAATTGTGTTACTTTTGCTTATAAGAGAAGGTCCGATAATTGCGTATGGAGTCAAAAGCCACATAACATGTGGAAACTGCAAGGATAACTGAAAATTGTGAAAAGAAATCTGCATCTATTAAATCTAATGTTTTGGTAGGGAACCAAAAAGATCGAGGCATATATATCATCTTTTTTAACTCTGCATAGATCAAAGGGAAAAGTGTATGGCCCCATTCACAATGAAAATTAAACGTAAACTTAAACGTAAAAGCTAGATGCTGTATTGTAATGGAACCATTCACAATGACTCACGTAAACATAAAAATGAACGTAAACTTAGAAGCTTGCAAGGTTCAAGGTTTTGCGTCTACGTCTAACTTAAACTTAAGAAAACAGCCAATTAGAACACAGCTGCTCTGTTTATAGAGCTGTATGGTAGAATTTATCCATACACGGAGCACGGAAATCAAACGCCACTCTTGCTTCTTGCTGCTGCAAGTCCCGAGCGACGGCGTAGAGAGCCGAAGTTATAACCCACAGATATAGCTACATAATAAGATGTTCAAGCCACGTACAGAATGCGCTATAAATTCATGTTTATGAATTTTTTCTGCTGCAATCAAAGGAGATTTGCCACCATTACAGTGAGTTACCCGCCCCTAATAATTTATATTTACGAAAAGCCACTGAGTCCATCGGTTTCTAGGATTTATCTGAGGTAAGCGTTAGTATATATGCATTAATTGCGAATTTCAATAAGAGCAAATTTGCCACCGTTACAATATTTTACCTGCCTAACTATTCCCTATCAATTTCTATTTAAAAGTTATGGGGGACAACGCATAGGTTACAGTATGTTTAACAAAAAATAATACATGCAACATTTACGCTGCGGCTACACAGTAGTTCGGCTCTCTCCGTTGTCGCTCGGGATTTGCAGCAGCTAGCAGCAGAGTTGCACTTGATTTTCGTGCTCCGTGTAAGGGCAAGTTATGGTATAAGATCAGTGACTCTGTAGACAGAATGGCGTCAATGAACAAAAGGTTAATTGCATTATAAGAAAGCTATCCTTGCTCACATCACTCCAAGCAAATTAATTACTGCACTTTTCATATGCATAAACGCTACCGCCGTCTGCTCAGAAGCAGTCATTTTCAATCAGCTGTTAGTTCATCTTCGCTTGTTCTTATTTTTGATTGGCTAACAGGAGCGTTTGCGTCTTTCATTGTGAATGCCTACATACTACTAGGTTAACGTGTTACATCTTATTTAATTGTGTTTATGTTTAATTTTCATTGTGAATGGGGCCTATGGATGCTGCGAAATCTAGAAGAATCCAAGAATATAAGGGAGAAAAACAGTAAATTCGCTTTCTGCACAAACAACTTTAGATGGAGAAACACAGAGAGAGGTTTGATACTTAAGAACGTTAAAATATTAAAAATCAGTTAAATATTTAGATATAAGACATCAAAATTGTGCATGTTATCAAGGACGTATATTCAAATCTCAAAATAAGTTAACACCGTACGTAAGAATAATTTGCAAATAAATTTGGGCGTTCACAGGTTGTTTGCTGTGAAACATGCAAAAATTTGCAAACAAAGCTATGTAATCTACCTGTGAAAAAATATATACATGTTGTTGCTACCAAATTGGTCGTACACAAATAAAATTCCAATATATCCCAAAAAAACTTTTTCCAAAGAATACTTTTGACTTCGTACGAAATATTCTCTTGCCAACTATCATCATATAGGTTAGGTTAGGTTTTACACTTGACTGGTTACTGTTAATCTATAATGGCCAGTTCTGCCATAATCTATCTATATCACTAAGGTACAGAAATAAAAAAGTAAATGCAGTGTAATTATTTTTTCTTGAATAATTACAGAGTTGGCTCCCCAAAAGTTTCTGAATTGCGTCTGTACTCAGGAACCTGTTGTAGTCAAAATAAAACACCTTGACATGCCATGACTCCTGATACCAAGAAATTTATTTAAATTGAGCTTTATGTTCCTGTTTGCGCCATTCATTCCTTACCTGTAACAAGGCATTATGTATCATAAATGGTATTCTCAAAAAATCATGATCCACATCATGACTTGTATCAAAATACCTCCATTGCGATCAGGACTATCACAACATCAAACAGTTCACCGTAATCAAAATGTTAATATCAAAGATTTAAAACTTGGCGACTATTTTATATGTGAATAAATTGCATCATCAGATGTTCTTAGAGACATAAACGTTTCCTAGGGTTAATAGTTTCATGCATTTTCTGCGTGGTTCTAAACCGTGATTATTGGAATTGTTAGAAATAGTTTTGAGTTAACTGCCTAGGAAACTTGCCTTGTTCTTTCTACCAAAGTAACTCATTCCGATTGATTTTTCTATAAAAGATCAAAATAAATGCCATCAAGAAGCTTCTATATCACATACCTAAGGAGTTGATCGGTCCAGCTGATCGAGGGTTACTGCAACGTGATCAAACTTTGACCGCAGTGAAAATGTTGTTGCGGTGATCATAGTTAAACCTCGTTTAAAGAGCCGCCATCAGCTGACCGGGCGCTAGGTTGCTAAACGACCACTTTCTACGATAATTACTCAAAGGAAATAACTAACTCTATAACCAAAGAGGTTGTAGTGTAATTACAATCTCCTTGTCTATATCGCTTTGTTTTTGTTTTGTGTTTGATTACCATATGTAGGTAAACAAAATGGAAAACAAATAAAGTCTGAAAAATTTCTCAGCATGAGGTAGACATTCTGTTGGAACTAGCTATCTCATATTCCAATAAACTGCAAAATAAAAAGATTGGTTCGTGTTCCTTAAAGAAAAAGAAGGAGGTGCGGAATGATTTAGCCATGCACTTCAACACGACACCAGGCGAGTTCTAATTGCCAAAAATAAATAAATAAATTGTCATTTGTTAAAACAGCGTAAGTCATGAGTGTAAAATTCTATTCATTGGCGAAAAAGGCGATTAGTAGGAAACTCTTAACTTCTCGCTCATTTCATTTACTAACCACCACACTATCCCTTGATAGTCGAAATCTTTCTTCAAATTTCCTATTCTCATATTCTTCAAGAGTCACTCTTTCCAGTTTTGACTCCGATCTCAGTTTAAGTAATCCAGGTATATAATCTTGTCCTCAATACCCACAATAAAATCGAAACGGGCAGTCATTTTGTGTATCTTAATCGCAATCAACAGAGTTGATCGGTCCAGCACCCGCGGTCAAAGTTGACCTTTAATCATCTATCTCGCTTAACTTTGATCATTATCAATGCTTTAAGCGTGGTCAAAATGCCGATTTGACCGCCTTCAAACATTGATCGAGGATGGTGCGCGTGGTCATAAGGCAATTTAAACGCTTAAGACTACGGGTTAATTTACGTTATTATTTCATTCATTCCACTCGTCTGCAAAGGCGCTTACATTAAATGAATCAATCACGCCTACTGATACTAGAGTGATGATAAGCTTTCTCGACAAACTTAATGTACTTATTTACTTATTTTACCATGTTATTCAGTTATTAACCTGCTTATTCTGTAAACCGTTGAACGAACATGAATTTCAATACAATGCAGACTTTGAGGAAGTTTTCTTTTGTTGCCGTTATGTTCATATTTTATGATATCTAGACTATTTTTTAGAAATAAAAATGTACTCATTGTAGTTTTACGAAAACTGAATTGGCCAGTAATAAAATAATAACTGCGTAATCTTTTCATTGTTTTTGACTTCTCACAGAGATGATACCAATGCCGTTCTCATCGGATCTTGCGTTGCATGACTACAATACCATAATTCATTTCCCAGAATTCTAATTATGTACCTGGCTTCACGAATGCCTTATATAATGCTGCAAAAAATGTATATAACCTGAATCTGCTGTGTATACATAGCCAACATGAACAATATATGAAGTAATAGTGATTAAACATGAAAATGGGAAGGTTGCATTTTTACGACGTTACCTAACTCTGGGATTTTGAAAATAAAAATTTCTTTTAATTAAAAGAAATATTTAGCCTTAAACTCTTCTTCCCCTCCCTTTTCATTAGATGCGAGTACTCTTTCACTGATCCGCGGTGACTGATATAATTAACGGATACAGTGGTAAAGGCTGTTACATTATCATTTGAAAGAGGAAACAATTGGCGACACCAAACATGTGACATCAAATTGCTAGTAGAAAGAAATAAAATAAACTAATAATGCAGTAGGAGACAATGACAAGAATTGGATTACATTTATCAAAATAGTTTATGAAATAAATAATAATTGTTTCATTTCTATATTCATATATTTTCACTCATTTACACATCAAGGGCATGCATTTTGAGTATGCTAGGTCATCATGGCTTATCCCACAGAAATATTTCTTTTCATTTCGCTCTTCCAATTTTCAGTATAAAAATACACACACACACACACACACACACAATATATATATATATATATATAAGCTTCCGGCATAACCATTCTCTAGATATGATGAAAACTAAAACTATATTTCTCCATATATAGTTACCCTTTATTGCAATACATTTTCTTTGAGTTGAATTAACATTTCAATCCCCCCCACCCAAATAATCAAGAGTCTTGTCTACAAAATGGGCATGAACAGCATCCATCGCTTCTTCGTCACACTTAAATTTCCTTCCTCAAAGGTCATTCTTGAGTTTTGAGAAGAGGAAATAGTCACCGGGTGTTAGATCTGCACTGCAGGGTGGATGGTCGATCTCCTTGAAGACACATTTCTTCACAGCTTCTTTTGCAACAAGAGCCGTGATCACAGGCGCGTTGTCGTGAAGAATGCACACACCACCACTCAGTTTTCCTCGCCTTTTCTCTTTGATGGAAACACGTAGTTTGTGCAGTAGGCCAGCATAGTACCCCCATTTACTGTGGTGTTCCTCTCCTTGAAGTCAATGAAGAGTATTCCTTCACAGTCCCAAAAGATTGTGGCCATGATCTTCTTGGTTGACTGAGTGACCTTGGACAAGGGGTCATAGTAGAAAAGAGCCTGAAAATAGGCCTATTATTGGAAGTCATCACAGAATTGTTTCCGAGAAAACTGGTCTCAAGAAGGGGTGAGTGCCGAACACACTCCACTCGAATACATTTTGTGCAATACAAAAACCCCGTCTACCAGAGATACCCGGCCAGTTTGCAGCAATTAAAGGACCTTCATCCACATGAATGACAGAAAATCCTCAGCAGCTTCGTAATCGTGCAATTGATAACTAACTTGCGGTCACGCTTGGAGAAGTGTCAGCAACGTGAAAATAGATACCGGTGTAACAATAAGATATGGTCAAACTTTCAGGACACTTAGAAGAAGAAAATATATTATATGAAACACTTTATTCCTTTGTTAGATCGCATTTTCTACAACTCTTCATAGTATATTAATCATGGAAAACACACAGGAATAGAATGTACCAGCATACCACATAAAACGTTCAAAATGCCCTTCTCTAACATCAACTCGCCGCCGCATTGAATCCCGGATGTGCTGATGTATCCCTGGAGAATTGCACATTGTTTCGCTGTCTTCAACATTATGGGCGAATACTTTCTGCATCTTGTACCGGGGTTCGATACACAAGAACTTAAAGTCTAATGGGTTTAAATACATCGATCGCGGAGGCCAGGGAATTGCTCCACCTCTACCTATCCATCTGTCAGGAACTTTGTTATTTAGGGCATTTTGAACATTTCATGCAAGAAAGAGTTTCATGTGATATGCTGGTACGTTCTGTTCCTGTATGTTTCCGTACTATGAAGAGTTGTGGAAAACGAATTGTAACATGGAAATAAAGCATTTCCAGACCCATGTCGATATAACATATTTTCTTCTTCTACGTGTGAGCAATGTGTCCTGAAAGTTTGGCGGTACTTTATTGTTACACCCGGTATATTGGATGATGAAAATTTTCTAACATAATTTTCAAGAATTACTTTTACGTACTAAATAATTTAGCTAAATACAAATAGCTGAGTTATTTATACTTATAAAATGTTTTCCTTTCTGCTTCTTCTGTATACTGCAATGTAAAAAGTTAAAAAATGTTTATAAAAGCCATTAGTAAATACAGCGATGCATTTATCAATGTCACAATGCTTTTTTCAACTCAAAATCATAGAAACAACAAATAAATGCATATATGTATATCACTAGGAAAACAAATAAAAGCTAAAATAAAAGTTTCTCTTACACATCAAGTTAAGGATAACTGGAAATGTAATCTTACAACACAAGAGGTGGTTTTCATGGGTGGTAAACATATATACAACAGGAAAGTCGCTTTGGCCTTGAGAAATTACTTTGAAAGGCTTGGGATGTTCCCACGCATTACAGCTGTTTTGTGAAAGCACAAGCGGTAATCCGGGGAATTGGGGATGCGTTGCCTGGCAACAGAGCCTGCAGACATGGCTTTGGGCTTGATTAAAGATTGGCGCCAGCGTGGAACTGGGGACGCCAGTACTACATCCCTCATTATATGTTTACAATTCATCTACACATGTTTTTAAACTAATTATTTTTAAATTCTTGTGAAACAATGGTAATAATATACTATTACCCTCATACTAGATATCTGACTATTTCAATTTTAAAACCCAAAATGTAAAATTATGAAATTACAATGAAGTTTTTTTTTTTTTAATATCAAATAAGAAGTGAAAAATTCAAAATTTATAAATATTTATTTCTACTCGTTTCCTTCTTTTATTCTTCTTTTCCCTTGTGTAATTTTTCTTCTGTTAGCTCCTTCTTTTTTTCTTTCTTCTTCTGCACTTCTTTGCTTTGTGCTTAATTTTTCTTGAGCTCGTTTTCCTTTTGCTTTCATTTTCTTGCACTAATTATGCGCAATCATTTTATATTTTTAATCTATAAATCTTAGCCATCCACAGCTTTTTATGACAATCGACAAAAAACAACAATTTTTGACAACTTATATTTACGCACGTTGTTCTGCAGACTTTCAGTTGCGTTATGGTGTATTTTTCAAATTAACTACTTACTATAGACTTCAAATAATTCATCTGCATGATTGTACTTTATTTTACTACTTTAGTTTTTAGAGCGGTGAATTATTAATCAATAGATGAAACATGAAGGTAATATCAATTATATTTAGTATCATTTTCGCACATCATAACATATAGTTTGAAAAACATATTTTAATTAATTTAAAAAAAATGTAGCTTTGAGTTGAAAGCGAATTTTTTTAATTTTCTGGGTTAATCATACCTGCCCATTGTGTCAACCCCTGACATGGGTACATTCTTGCGCAACTAGATTTTTCACATCTTGTTTCATTTCGAAAATATTTGAGATCGCAGAGTTAGTTGAGACACCCGGTAATTACATATATTAAATTCAAATTTAGACGAAGAAAGGAACAAACAAACAAAATTAATTGAATATAACACATAAAATTATTACAAAACATTATTATATGCTGTTGACCACGTTTTAATAGCAAATGCAGAATATGAAATACAAAAAATACTTTAAATTTAGTTTATATAAGTCAACAGTGTAACTTCAAAACATCCACCGCTAAAATAAAATAATTAGATTCCCAGGAAAACACCGAAGTAAATAAAAGCATTAATAGAAAGTAATTTAATTGAACAGGTAAGACATTTTAATTATCTAGGCTGTGATATCTCCTGGTTATGATAATAAAATACAGTGATTTCACATGGACCTTCAGCCGTAAATCCCTGCCTGTGTGGCGCTTGAAACACGCTCTCTGCAGCCGAGTCGGATATACGAGTAATTATTATTATTATTATTATTATTATTATTATTATTATTATTATTATTATTATTATTATTATTATTTCTTATTTCAGTACATAGATCTCTCATGCAAATTATATATTTTCAATGACAAAGACTATGCACATGCGCGGTATTTTAATTTTTTTTAAAACATGTAATGACATTTCGTGTACAAGATTTGGGTTATCTGACACCAATACCTGTTATTCTGTATCGTAGCATGGCCATGAAAAAGGAACCATGGAAAAGGAAAAAAAAAAGGAAAGTACAATAAATTTGGAAAATTTCAAGGAGAAAAAATTAATTTGGGTTAATAGAGTCATTCCTAACATTATCCAAAAACCCGGCTGCAGATATTTATTCTATTTATGTTTATCATATCGCTGCAATTAATGAACAGCAGTTACCTTATACGGTTTATAAGTTGGGTGGCATTCCAAGCAGAGGTTTGTGAAATTCGTGTTTCCTGTGCAAGCCTCCGCAGAGATTTCTTTTGGACTTCATTCATATCTTTCCCCTATTTCGTCAAATTTCTCCTCGCTAAGTACACGACTTTCGATTTCTTACCGAGAACTGATCCCATTTCCCAAACACTGATCACTAGATTACAAACAGCACATCTGTGAGGTCAGAAATACCGGGGAATTTGTCGGTGCTGGTGGTGTAGTGGTTACCATACTTGCCTCCTATACCCAAGATCGTGGGTTCAAACCCGGCCAGGATCGATGGATTTTTTCGGGCGTAAAAATCCTAAGTATGGCTTCCTTCGGAAGGGAAGTAAAGCCGTGGGTCCCGTGTCGTACATTTACGGCACGAAAAAGAACCTCAAGCCTGAAAGAGAGGCCTCTGAGCAAAATTTGTCGGCCGTTTCATGCCCTGAGTTGAATGGGACGCTGATGACCTGAGCTGTTAAAGAGCGTTCATAAATAAAACAAATCAACAAAAAAAAAAATCGGGGAATTTTCTTTTCTGCAAGAATTTGTTTTCCCAAACAAATCTGATATGAAAATGCTACGTTCTAAAGTGTGCTAACTTATTGGCATTATAACACACAAATTGAACCAAACAACAATAACAACAACAACAACAACAACAACAACAACAATAATAATAATAATAATAATAATAATAATAATAATAATAATAATAATAACTCGTTTCACCACTTTTTCATCTCAAGAACGTCCAAACGACACAAAGACAAAGCTCCAATGCTTTAGGCGTAGGCACTGAAAGTCATAGAAACTGATTAGCAGAACGTGTTTCTTCGCTACTAGTACTCTGAACGTCTATTTAAAAGTACTGCAGTAAATAATGTAGGAAACATCCCCCCCAAAATAAGAAAATCTAATGAAAACAACAATAGGCAAAATATAAACGTTTACAAAATAACACTATTTATTGCCAAAAGGCATTACCATCCATAAACTTTAAAATAAAATAAAGAAAAAATATAACAAATATAACAGTAAATATGGCTTGGATATTATAAACTAAATACATGGTAGAAACAGCCAGAAGAAATGTTACGGACCGGCAACTTTCTACATGAAGAATTAAGATGGAGCCTTGCAAAACTCGCAATAATAAATAAAAGCTGAGATAAATATAGACAAAAATGGAAATACCATACAAATAGAATGAGAGAAAAAAGGAACACGAAACAAATACTGAATTACAAAATAAGAGGAAGACGAAATGTGAGAAGACTCAGAAAGGGATGA
This sequence comes from Metallyticus violacea, assembly GCA_030762175.1. Taxonomy (NCBI): domain Eukaryota; kingdom Metazoa; phylum Arthropoda; class Insecta; order Mantodea; family Metallyticidae; genus Metallyticus; species Metallyticus violacea. Next base: position 158,757,069 of record CM060833.1, on the reverse strand, counting down.
AGTTCAGGCTGAAATAGTCTGAACAATGAATGAAAATGATGATCATAGGAAATTGTGATAACGCTGAAGGAAAATACTTCCAGGTTCGTCACAGGAGATCAAACTTGCGAGTCGGAAATCAAGAGGCAGTCTAAAGCAAGGGGGCGCACATTTCCTCCAACCAAAAAGTTCATTTGTCAACGCTCCTCCAGAGAGCTCCAATTGATTCTCTTCAGAGACAGGAAAGAAAGGGCCATTATTGGGAGAAGCTGAAGCCAGCAGTACGGAGACAATGCAGGTTAAGATGTTCTCCGTGAAAATGCAAGTTCTCACACTCTCCTTACCAGATTTTTTTGAGAAAAAAAAACATCACTCGATGTTTTCTATGCTATATTAATGGCATGCTGCATTAAATTTTCATTTTTAAAAAGTTAGGGTCAGTAAAATTTATTTATTACTCAAAGACAATTATAGAAAATTCCAGTCATTGATCATAGAAATATAAAATATAAATATTTAACTACTTATTTTCTGCTCAAACTAAAATTAAATGTACTTCACATAAGTCTACCGCTAAACTTCCAGTAACTAAGTAATGTTTTCTTGATGATTTGGCATCTTTCAACAATTTTGCATCATTTTTCACAAACATATAAATTTCTTCTTCGTTGGTCCCGGTTTAACCCACAACGTAAGATGTCTTTTGTACATCACTTTCACTTTTGCTGATTATGAAACCAATTTTTACAACTTGACAATACTGATATGAAAACGTGTACTATTAATATAGATTAAACAGCAAATAGTGACTTCGCGGACAAACGGTTCAAAAATCACGCTTTCGTGTCGCTGAGAGCTATATGTATTTGTATTTCAGTGCACGTGTAGTGTTGCCAATTCACGTTCTTATGCATAGTCAATGACAATATGACAGAACTAAATCATACGATTTTCCAGTGTTTGAAATAAAATATTTATGAAAATGTTTATGTGACTTTAAAAAGGGGAATATTAGCAACTCCCGGCAAATGAAAAACGTGGAGAGAAAACAGAAAATTTAGCAACCCAACCTCACACAACCGCTGCAATTCTTGGCACCATTTCAGAGTCTACAGCATCCCCCATACAGCTGTGATTGTGTTTACACTCTGTAGAACGTATTTAGGGCAGAAATATTTGCAAGTAATGATGAGGTAAAAGAAGCGATGCACTCCTGATTGTTGTTGTTGTTGTTGTTGTTGTTTTTTTTACCCTAATGGAGTAAAGAAATTGGCTCAACAATATGAGAAGCGTATTGAAAAGAAGGACATTTAAGCAGAAAAGGGACAATTTGTTCAAATATCTAATGTAAGTATATATCTCAAAACATTTAATTTATTATTATTATTATTATTATTATTATTATTATTATTATTATTATCATCATCATCATCATCATCATCATTATTATTATTATTATTATTATTATTATTATTTGAAACGCTCTAGTGCCTTTTATGATGCTTTGAAATTTTAAGTGACTTTTTAATGAACATATATTTCTACACAATGCATTTATATCACGGAAATGAAAAAGAAGAACTTTCATGAGCAAACTGTAAATAAGAAGAAATTCAATGCTCTTTTTGGCGACGAATTGAGTAAGTTCAACGTTCTTTGGCACCAGAAGCCTTCTAACGTCGGCTTTTCCAGCACCATCCAACTGCAAGCTTAATATCGCTTGCTGCACCAGAGCAGTTGAAACCGTCCAAGGCGAAGAAAGTTATTTTTCTATTTGTATGTACCCCCTTCTCTATGAATGAAGTTCTTGCTTGAGTGGAATGTAAAACTTATTGAAATATGTCGCCAGCTGTTGCTAGAATACTGTAACTGTATACTACAGCATGACGAGAGGAATTTTTTTATGAATGCGCAGAGTGTCGTGTAATTCTTGTAGAAGCGATGCTGGTGTGCTGAAAGAAGCTAAGCATGCATCATTTTATTACATTGTGTTCTCAGTGCCAAAGTGAGTGACACCAGACTATAATTATAACTATATAGACACTTTTTTGGCCTATTTCCTAAGCTTATATGTAACCAATCACCTTCTGTCTTACGGCGCTGTAATACATTCCAAGTGCACCAGAAAAGTTCGAAAACACCAACTTACTTTGTACTCTTTACTCTGGTCCGCTGAAGAAACGAAATTAAAGAAAAATATCTTGAAAAATGAAGCCATGTAAGGCTTATTTCAGCCAGTGTTCGTAAATAAAACATTATTATCATTTTTTTTATTTTTAGAAAAGTATTGGCATAAATATTTCGTGCGTAAGTGTGAATATTACCTTCAACATAGTAGTTCTGCCAACTGAACAGCATTTACGCTAGTGATAAATGGTACGTGATAGTAATGAATGAATAGTGTTTAACGCCCGTTTTTACTACAGAGGCACCACAGGCGATGGACACTGGTGATACATCAGATGAAATGATATATTGCGAAAGGATTTTTATGGAAGGAATCGTTCCAGGTCTAAGTTTAGGGTACCTCCCCGGCATTTGCCAGTTATGACGACTGAGGAAAACCTGGAAAAAACCTCAGTCAGGAACGACGGTCCTGGCGGTATTCGAACCCAGACCTCCCGCTCACGAGTCCATGCCTTAACGACCTCGGCCACCCGTGACGGTATAGGTGATAGTACTAGTATACAAGGTTAGGTCCATAAGTTTCCGGCCTAACCATTTTCTAGCTAGATTAAGACAAAAATTATATTTCACTTTTCAATACAGTTACCTTTTATTGCAATACACTTCTGACATCTTTGAGTTAACATTCCAATTCCCCCAACAAAATAGTCAGAAGTCTTGTCTGCAAAATGGGCATAAACAGCATCCATCACTTCGTCGCACTTAAATTTTCTTCCTCGAAGGTGCTTCTTGAGTTTTGAGAACAGCAAATAGTCGCTGGGAGCTAGATCTGGGCTGTAGGGTTGATGGTCGATCTCCTTGAAGTCACATTTCTTCACAGCTTTCCTTTGCAATAAGAGCTGTGTGCACAGTCGCGTTGTCGTGAAGAAGGCGCATACCACCACTCAGCTTTCCTCGCCTTTTCTCTTTGATGGAAGCAAGTAGTCTGTGCAGTAGGCCAGCATAGTACTCCCCATTTACTGTGGTATTCATCTCCTTGAAGTCAACACAGCGCCAAAAGATTATGGCCATGATTTTCTTGGTTTATTCAGTGACCTTGGCCTTTTAAGCGGTGCTTCGCTAGGTTTACGCCATTCCATTGATTCTCTTTTGACAAGCTCATTTGTATAAATGTCATGCATCAGATAAGGGATATTACAGTGTATGTCTTAATGTTTGTTGGCCTTTATGACAATACTTATAATATAAAAATGTAACGATTCAAAGGAACACATACATAGCCAAGAATATGAAAAGATTAAAACTGCAAATAAGAAAAATGTAATACTAAGAGAATCAATCAATAGCAAGCGTAACAACATCAATAATGTGTACCAAGAATGAAACACGAGACAGACAGCTTTATTGCGACTAAATAGAAATTAACGAATTTCATTCGCTTACTATACGTATATTGAAAATATATTGTAATGTATAGTATTATTACAATAATATTGTAATAAGTTATGGTTTTTATTTCAAAATTTAGTTATGCGCTGGCTTTTATAGAAAGAAGTTGTGTTTTAAATTCCATTGGAAGAAATGGTGATTATTGCTCTGTATAAAGAAGCAGCATTTTAACATTAAGCAAAGATAAGTGGCGATTAACATTTCGTGGAAGAAATTACACAATTATTAATTGTGGTGAATGATAGGAGTTATGATATAATTAATATTCATACAAGAAAATAGTATACAAGCTACAATAGGACAAAAAGTACAGCTTTCGGGAGAGGAATATAAATCATAACATGTTTGTTTCGTATTCAGTCTGCATCTAATAATATTCTCAGAGCACACCGTAATCAGAAAAGTGTACTGTTGTGTGGTAATAACAAAACATTAATAAACACCTTAGATTTCTATACATTGTGATTTTGTTATACTTAAAATCGCATGTCTTTTACTCCAGGTGTATCAATCTGAAAAATCCAGCTGTAATACCTAACCCTGAACTAGCTGAACATATTGTGGTGGTAGTTAGGAACGACGTCAACGTCTACAATACACAAATTTGGCTCCCAACCTCTATGTCGGCATCGCTCTCTTATTTCCGCTACAAATTATAGTATATTCACTTATCTAACGAAGAGAAAGCATTGCTAATCAGCTTTAATATCATTCCCCGATATATACAGACGCTATTTCATTTGTTCTTTGGAATATCTGGACAAAACTATTACCATTTGGATTTAGCTATTGGAATGCCATCCATACTCGTATAAGTAAAGGTTGGCGCCTCTATCGGAATCCCCTGAGAAGCCTTCTGTTTGATGACATTTTCCGGCGAGCGCCTCATTAACCTCTTCGGGTCTCTAGGGAACATCCAATGGAGAAAAGGTCAAGCGCGCTTTGAGATATATCTTGAAAGCTGTCCCTTCGTTATTCTTGCCTGTGAAGACTCTTGGGATATACAAGAAATACATAAAAAGGGGGCTAAATGCAAACAGCAAGAGAAGTTTAGTTAATGTCAATGAGCGATTGTTAGAAATGCAAAATGTTGTCTACGTTAAATGCATAATGTGCTCTATAATCATTAAAGTATCATTTTCTGTTAGGTCCACCAGAAGGACCATTTAGGTCTTATAATTTTCTATTCAGTATCTCATCTACAGTAGGCTTATTTCCCAGCATTTGAACTGCGTATAGAGAAATAATTGATTATGATGTACACATTCTACAGGACGACTTAATCAAAACTAACGATTGGCTATTGCTAATAAAATGATGAAAAAACTCACTAAAATGCAGAGCAGTAAGTTTTACGAGGAAAAGAAATAAAAATAATGTGAGTGAAATCTGTTATCATGTAAGCAAATGCAAATACGTCGGTATCCTATTCAGTGGTGATCTTAGTCTATTCTTATTGTAAATACGAGGGTAGGTCCATAAGTTGCCGGCCTCGCCGATAAGGATTGTCGCCTTCACAAAACCCTTATCTGGTATCATACCTTATCTGTTAAGTAAATAAAATTGCAGCTGTAACTTCCACGCCGCTGTTTTCAGTTGTTAAGACATAGTTGTATAAAGAAGGCTATAAATAGAACATTGTGACATGTTTAAAATAGAGAATCGAGCTGTTATTAAGTTCTTTACAAAAGAAGGGCTTACTGTAAATGAAATTAAACAGCGATTGGCCGGAGTATATGGAGAAGCATCCCCCTCATATTCTATCGTAAAAAAATGGACCAAACTTTTTTGAATGGGCCGAGAGAGCATTGAAGATGAAGAGCGTGCAGGTTGGCCTTTGGAGTACTCACTCCTGAAAACATCAATTGCTCTTGTGGAAGGAGAAATTATGAAAGACCTGCAGCTCAAAGTTATAGAAATAGCAGCAAAGTTGGGCCTTTCTGAGACAACAGTCCATCGAATTATTCATGAACATTTAAACATGAATAAGGTTAGCACAAGATGGGTGCCTATACTTCGTTCCTCAATCCAAATGCAGCAAATCATCTGATTTCAGGCATTTTTGGAGCTCTGCCGTGGCAACAACAGAAAAGTTCTGCAAATCATTGTTACAGGAGATGAAACTATGGTCATCTACAATGATTCCTTGTCCGAAAGAGAATGAATGGAGAGAGTGGCGTAAACCTGGCGAAGCTACGCCTCGAAAGGCCAAGGTCACTCAGTGAATCAAGAGGATCATGGCCACAATCTTTTGGGACTGTGAAGGAATACTCTTCATTGACTTCAAGGGGAGGAACACTGTAGTAAACAGGGAGTACTGTGCCGGCCTACTGCACAGACTACGTGCTTCCATCAAAGGGAAAAGGCGAGAAAGTCTGGGTGGTGGCGTGCGCTTTCTTCGGGCCTGCACACACAGCTCTTGTTGCAAAGGAAGCTGTGAAGAAATGTGGCTTCAAGGAGATCGACCATACACCCTACAGTGCAGATCTAGCTCCAAGTGATTATTTCCTCTCAAAACCTTCGAGGGAAAAAAAATTAAGTGTGACGAAAAAGTGATAGATGTTGTTTATGTCCATTTTGCAGACAAGGTTTCTAATTATCTGGAGGGGGGGTATTGAAATGTTAACTCAAAGATGTGAGAAGTGTATTGAAAAGTGATATATAGGTTTCTGTCTTTATCATATCTTGAAAATGGTTAGGCCGGAAACTTATGGACTTATCCTCGTAGAATGGCGTAATTTATTCCGGCCGTAGAATCAGATGTTTCTCGACCTTGAAGAACTTAGGTTCAATGAATGGAATAATTTACACAGAAATTCTTTTATCCCCTTTAACAGAAAAAAATATATTACTGGAACCATAATTTTTGTAAAATGTAAAAAATGAAATTTGCGATAAATTTCAGAACTTTTAACTATAGCACATTAGTTTTCTAGACCTCATCCCCTCTCTCTACCATACATGTTTGCGATTGATCGCTATGAACAATGCTACTGTTATAGACTAAAGTCAAGCCTGGAGGCTCCCTCGACCTACCACCGCTTCTAGCTATCTCTATTGTCCCGTCTCCCTCCACATTCAGGCTGCGAACTCAACAGTCCATTGTTATGATCACCCCTGACATTCATAAGGGTTTTGTACACTTTCAAATGGTGTTACTATGTAGTTAAGCATTGTAATCACCATCGCGAAAATAAAAAAGAACCTGTAAAAAATCTGAAATTTTCTTAATAAAGCAAGTTATTTGTGTCACTAGAAAACTATACGAAATTTTCAAATTATATAGAAAATGAATTTGTTAGCGGTAACAATCAGCATGTTTTAATGTGAGGCATTTATAATATGCTTCTTTTAAAAAATGTATAACCAGAAATAATAAACATAGGTCTTTTCATTTAAACTTTCGCATTTGTTTTGGTATTAGAGTGAACGAAGGAGGACATTTCAGCATTTCAGTCTTGCTCAAAGGCTGGTCATTTGTGCCCATCCCCTTCCCCAAAGGGGGCACCTCCGGAAGGAAGGGATGACATCCAGACATTCCTAACATTGTTTCCACATAAAATATCCCGAAGTTTACAGAGTTCCCTCTTCAAGATGTTCAAGTCCCTCAGAAGGTCCGCTTCCATACCTGACGTCTGGACAGAAATCCTTCCGTAGCGCAAAGCACCGTCACACTGTATGCAACATCAGCCCACTTTGTTTGGCTTTTTCGACCCTGTAGCAGAAGTATCACAATGAAATAAGATGACAGTGGAGAACGAAACATTCAGAAAAGATCTATCCAGAATTTGCCTGAGAGACCTTGGAAAACGACGGAAAAAAAAAAAAATAAATAAAACTGATGACCGATTTCTAGAGATTGGAACCCGCAACCTCTCAAATACGAGTCTCAAGCGTGTTACCCACTTCTCAGTATTTGTGTCAATAAGCAACATGCATACAACCTCTTCTTAAACAATATAGGTAGAATGCTCGTATTGAATGAACACTGCAATTCTCTCTGTCTCCAGGAAACTTCTGTCTCTGTTTGAATCTAGTTATGCAAATAATTAATATTAACGATCTGCAGTGGAAATATAGTTTTCCTATGTTTCAGTATAGGCTATTTATCATGGAATACATTATACTTATATAGGACATGAATAGAGAAAAAAAATGAGTTAATGGCCTTTATAATTTTTAATGCGGATTCATTTATTTGTTTTAAAATTTGTTAATAACTATTTTCGGAAACCCTGTATTTTCATACCTATTTATTGAAAAATTCGGCTAAATATGAGCATGATGAAAAACCTTTGTATAAAAATGTATTTAAAATATACAGAGAACATGAAAAATCACATCCCATAATGAAATGCACTGTTTTTCATACAAAAAAGTATTCAATTTATTTGACTATTGCTATTTCAATAATAATAATTTTATGCCAGCTGAAAATTGTTCATATTCGCCCGCATCCAGAGGCATTAGCAGGTAGTTTATGTATATATATATATATATATATATATATATATATATATATATATAACTCATTTTCCTACTAAGCGCATAGCACGATAAGCGAGAGATGTCCTTGAACTGTATAATAGATTTATCCATGCTTCTATATGGTTACCCTAGACATCTGTTTAACTTTCAGACTATACTTTAAAATAACAATACATTAATTATACTCGTAATTACCAAAATATCATTAAAATAATATTTATACTTGCCTTTAAAAACAATAACAGCTTTTGAAACATGATAACACAAATCTTCCTGTTACTACAGCAAAGTCGGGAACGGAAGTAGAGTTACCAACATTCATTTCCTAAGAAATAAACTCCTTCGCGATATCACAAATTGTTCTTGTTATAGAGCGGTCGTATTTCCTTTAGTTCTCTTGTAAAATATTGCGCATCAAAGCATAACGTGATATCTTGTTGTTTATTTATATATTAAAGAGTAATAAATGTAATACATAATTACACAAAAGTATTTAACTTGCAGAAGAATATTACGTTGTGTAAATAATAAGATTGAGGTTACACTTTGATATGCTCATGCCTATATTGCTTGGTAATACAGATGGCAATGTTAATTGTAGCAAACAACTGAATATCGCAGTCCATGCGGAGTACAATTAAGGGCTTAATTTTCAATTATTCCCAGATATTCATGCAAATAATTGTCGCATGGCAACGCAATTCGCAATGCTATACATACATTGCTAAAAAATTAGAGGAACACATGTTTAAATCAAAGTCCCAAAATAAATATTGATAAAGTTTAATTTTTGACAATTTGTAATTATAGACAGAAGAATTGTATAAAATTAAAATAGGCATTCTAACAAATTTTCATTTCACAGGATTAGAAATACGAACACATTATTGATTAATAGTGGAAATGCAAAATTACACAGTTTAGTAATCAATGTTTCTACAGTTATTTCAACATTCAGTTGTGATGACTTCATAACACCCACGTAGCATGTGTTTCGCACCAGTCTCATAATAAAAATTTGTGGGTTCTCTTCCATTCTTCAGTGAGTGCATTTACGAGTTCTCCCAGGCTCTGCGGCACAGCAGGACGCTCTCGAACAAATTTACCAGCTTATCCCACAGATGCTCAATCGGAATGAGGTCAGGGCCTGACCGAATTTGGCATTCTTGTAGGACATCTTTGATATTCCGTGTTGTATGAGATTAAGCATTGTCATACATGGGTCCATACCATAAGCAAAGGGTACGACATTTTGAAGGATAATATTATTAATGTAAACATCAGCTATGGGACAACAACAAGCTCTGTCCGAGACTCAATGGTAAAGCAAGCCCAAACCATAATCAAGCCGCCTCCAAATCTGTCATGTTCAATAACGGTGGCTGGAGCAAGACGTTCGCCAGGACATATCCATACACGTTTACAACCATCACAACCCATTAAACGAAACCTTAACTCGTCTGTGAAGAGAACAGCCTTCCATCGCCGAGTTGCCAGTTAAAATGATTCTGAGCAAATCTTAGTCGGGTTTCATTGTGCTGACGTGCCAAACGAGGGGACTGAAAGGGGATTCTAGATCTCTACCCTGAATTTCTCAGTCTGTTTCTTACAGGCTTGTCTGCACATCAATATTAATTTTCAGAATGTTATACTGCACTTCTTCTTGAAAGGATGAGTCGTTCTTTTATTCAGACTGAAATAAAAGCCACTGGAAAAATAAATCCAATGTTAATTTGCAAGCGTCGTCATTTTATAACTTAGGAGTAATTTTATGTTTTAAAATACTCTCTATATCTTTAAAAGTTCAAACGTACATTTTCCATTGATATACGTGCCATTCGCTATTTTTGAAAGTTAAAACATTTGTTGACATTGGTTAACAGTACAACGCCTGCTGGGTTCAAAGCCCTAGCGGATTTAAAAGTACTTTAGTTTATTAACCCTGAAAATGCAGTCCTTTTAAATGTAGCATTGCACTCGACCCTCGGTTTTGTTGTAAAGAGTTTTAGGACCCTCTTGACTTTCCTAGCTACCGTAACAGAAAAAATACCACGAATTCACTTGTTAACATTATGTCGTATTATACATAGGTACATACATGATATCTACATTACTAATTACAGTATATGAAATATTATTATAATTACGTTTGCAACATACATATATTATATTTATATTTCAGTGGTCATCTGCCGTAATAACTTTGTCATAGGTCGTGCTGTCGCCCTCAGTATTTTGAGCTTCAGAACTAAAATCACCTGCTATCAGCACTCTTCTAGTCTCTTGAATAGATTCAATGACACGTTTAAAAGGAATTAACATTTCTGGAGTTGTGAGCATCCCTGACTATCAGAAAAATTTTATCAATTTTATTTCAGTCTGTGAAATAATTTTGAGTGGAGTATTATTCATAGAATCAGATTTCGTATTGATATTATAGTTCACGTGCTTTGATAAATGCAATTATTGCTTACTGTCATAAATCCGCGTTATTTGAAATTAAATTTTATAGTGACTATTTCATTCATGTGATGCCATCTTAAAATCGACCAATGAAACGAAACAAAATTTTGAATTTTGACCAATCACAGCCAGAATACGGGGAGTGAAATTATGGAGAAAAAAAAATATCAAATCCGTTTTATCACGCGACGTGCATTTGTCTTGTGGTCAGTGTAGCCAACACTATGTCTCCACTATATAATTCCTTAACACACATCATTGATCACTTTTTCTAGAAGCGGTGGGGAGCTATTGATAGCAACAAAAACATGGACAATCGGCAGCAATCATAACGCAATATGGAGGGTTCCTCAAAGATTTTTGTAATGCGTCAAATGTGCAATTTGATCTTACTATTAGGAATTACAAACCACAGAATACAAAGAAAAATAGACACACTTTATATCATCTTATTTTTTTTTTCCTCAGTTGGTATTAGAAAATCGAATGGTAGCTATTGTAATAGCCTCACGGTTTCATTCATAAGTATGACAAATTTTAATATTCTGTGCGCAAATTTCAAATATATATATAACACTTTTATTCTTATTCTATTCATGAAATAGTCCTAATCACATATTTTGCTCTTCTCTATTGCTATTACTGACAATCGACATTCTTCTGTTGCAGGATTGCTTGAAAAGGTTAAGTACAATATACAATTATTACAATCTTGCAAGTTAAGTTTGGAGGATTAATGTTTAAATTCTTATTTTATTCGATAAAAAGTCCTAATAAATAAATACGATAAATAGGATCTGAGCTTTCCAAATAAATTCACTCACTACTTTCGTGAATCTCAGACCCTCTCGTGATATTACTTGTGATAACTTTTATAAGACATGAGAATTCAGCTAATCTACAAAATATCTTATGATTTTTTCTCAGTAAAAGAGGTTTACTAATAATTCAGATTGCAAGCCGCCACTGCCACTCTGAGCATATTGTTATCTGCAAGTACATTTATATAAAATCGCTGTAAGATTCATTGTAACTGAAATATATAAACAATTCATGCTTTACCAAGTAAATGACAGTATATTTTTATTTTATCCCTCCAATTTATGCCCATTAAAGCAAGCATTTCTCTTTCCTAAAAGCATTGGAGGGAAACATGCTAAGCATGAATTTAACCAGGATTAATAGTTATTATTTAATTTTTTGAAACTAACAAATCTATCAAATATACCCAGCTATTTGATGTAGGCATTTAACTCCTCCCCCCGCCTTTTTTTTTTTTTTTTTTTTTTTTTCCTTCCACCTTCTGTTTGCTTGCATGCTCACATCTGACTGCCTAAGAATAACTGCATCAGGCATAAAAAGAAATGTACTCAGAGATGATTTCCAACGATGCTGTAAATCGTTACCATGTGGCAGAACCTTTTTAAAAGGGATGTCTTGTCCAATTAAGCTAAAAACGGAACATTTAAAATATTATTACTGATTAGAATAGTACGCGCAACAAAGCAAGAAAAAGGAATTGTTCCGGGTAAAACCGCATGTCTGGCAAACTTAACAAATAACAAGCAATTTCATGCCATGCCCAGCCTGCAGAACACCATTGAGAGCTTTACGTAGTAATTGGATTGGATTAGCCAAGGATCGTGTTTCTGTAGGGTATACTCTCCCCTTGTAGGCGCGATATTGTTTCTCTAAGGTTGCTAAGCCATGTTCGAGGGTCTGTACCGTTGTACATAGGCTGACAAAAAAGCTGAAGGAAAATAACGCTAGTTACTATTATTGTTATTATCATTAATATCATTGTTAATTATTAAGTTCAATATGAGACTCCAAGGTAATATATTTACCACCTGTGGTGCCACAGTAGTAAAAATGGGCGTTAAACACTATTGAAATAAAACATTATAACCTTGCAGTGAAAGACTGACACGCTCCATTGGACATTTTTGGAAGATCTATCACAGGAGATTTGATCGCTTTTGACTATATGTGTACTACGACGGTGGTTTAATAAATAACTTCATTTTTGTATTAAACAGAACAAGTTCAGTTTTGCAATGTATTTTATATTTTGACACAATTCCCTCAAAGATCAACGCATTTGCTCCAACGTTTCTCCAGGTTCATTCTCTCGTGGAAGTGTGTTTCTTTGAGGTTCTCAGTTATCTCCTGTATGACGTCTTCATTTGACTTAAATTGTGTCCAGGCAGGGAAGTTTTTGAGTTTCGGGAACATATGGCAATCCCAGCAAGTGAAATCAGGTGAACAGGTTGGATGGGGAACATTTCAAATCCTAATTCGGTCAATTTGTCTCTAACGACGCGGCTTGATTGCAGTAGTGCTTTGTCATGGTGAAAAGTCTTCTATTTCGCCATAGCCGAACAAAGCGTGATCGTCTTCATGATCTCAAAAAGTGACGGTTAGTATTCTCCAGTAATGTTTTTCTCCTTCTTCAAGTAGTCAATCAAGAGAATTAATGTTGCGTTCCAAAATACGAAAACATTCACCTGGAGCGCATTTCACCTTTTTCGGAGTTAGTTTACTTCGTGCGGTTCATTGTTTAGAGTTCTGTTTCGTTTATCGTATGTAGTAATGAATGCACGTTCGTCCATAATCACAAATTTCTTCAATTTTTGCAAATATTTGTACGCGATTTCGGATTTTGCTCCGGAGTGAGCAGACGCGGGACCCTTTGCGGGATGTTTTTTCATATGTAATTCATTATGCAAAATAACTCGCTCAGTCGAGATGCCCTTGACCTCCCTAACTCGCTCTTTGTCATTATTATGGATTTAATTAACAAATTGCCTGATTTTGGAGCTCTAGGCTGAGGTATGTTTTTCATGCTTGAACTCCTTTACCCAAAGTCCGGCAGTTTCATAGGAAGGGCATGTGTCACTCTAAGTAGGTAAATTCTCATTTTACCTCCCAGAAAAAGGAATTGACCCACACCATGAATTCTAATCTTATCCACTTTTTCACTGTCACTCGAAACGCTATGTTTAAACAATTACCAAACAACTAATTAGCTTCAGAATGTCTTGTGACAACAGAATAGAGAGCAGTATTTATGACCCCCAAATAAAGATGTTGCTGTTGCCCTCTAGTAGAATAGGGTCGGTCCTAGTGGTGTAGTGGTAACCATACTTGCCTCCTAAGCCCAATATCGCAGGTTCGATCCCGGGCAGGACAGATTTCGGGCGTAAAAATCCTAAGTATGGTTTCCTTCGGAAGGGAAGTAAAGCCGTGGGTCCCCTGTCGTACATTTACGGTACGAAAAAGAAACTCAAGCCTGAAAGAAGAGGCCTCTGAGCAAAATTTGTCACGCCCTGAATTGAATGGGACGCTCATGGCCTGAGATGTTAAAGAGCGTCCGTAAATAAACAAAAAAAAATATATATTAGAATGGGAGCCAAACTCTTTATTAAACCACCTCGTAATTTTGTACGATATGTAGGTATAAAGGAAGATCGCAAGTCTATTCAATAGGTGACTCGCCCAGCTGAAGTTTCCACTCCTATTCATTTAGAAACATTTTAAATTGAAATAAGAAACAATTTATCACTGTCGTTACGAGAGTGATACTGAACCCCCCCTTCCCATGATTACTCGGGTGGACCCAAGTTCGATTCCCGGTACGTACTTATGAATTTTTTAAATTAGGCAGGTCTGGAACGGTTTCCTCCCAGTTTCATGAGAATAATTAAGGAGCTGCCTGATGAAGAGTGGCGTTCTTCGATCTGGAGAGCCGCGTGGTGGGCTGATCACAATACTGCCCTCTACCAATGAAGTCGTAAGACGGACGTAGAGGAAACAGAGGTCGTTGTGGTAGGCTATGGCCCTATCTCGCGTTGTACAGCCATAGAAGAAGAAGAAGAAGAAGAAGAAGAAGAAGAAGAACACAACTACGGATGCTATGGCTCTTACAATGAAACGGCTACCTTTGCAATTTGTACTCATTAATATTCGCAGATTTTTTTCAAAAGTCTATGCACTCTGTGTCAACCCCAAGTTCAGAAAGAAGTTTTCAATTCTCTGGAAATTAAAAACATTTGCACAGCTCGTGAAGAAAGAATGAATAACACCGGATGAAGTTCTCTCTGCTACTGTGGTGAGTGGGGGTTTTGCTTTAAAATAACTTTTAGTGCGTCAAATTTAATTTTAAATGTCGTATTATTAAAGAATAATATACGATATTTTAAGTGCGTTGCATGTTAGTTTTGCCAAATGATGTTCAAAGCACAGCCCATACTTCGTTTTTGCTTGGAGAGCTAAGGAGTCAAAATACTTCACCTTTTCATTGCTAGTCCTGAGGCTAAACATGTTTGTGTTTATTTTTGAAAATGTTAGCGAAGAATCATAATATAAAACACCTTCACATTACATTCAAGCTCTTCATCATAAAAAAATGGCAGCCTATCGCTTTACATCAATGAAATAACTTGCTGTTCAACATGATACACCTCTCTCAACAGTGTTAACATAATATTGTCAAATGTCATATTCAAAGATTTGTGTTGAATGGATCTCTAGAAGCCTAACAGCTGATCATAAGGAACAGAAAACAATCATCTGTTCAGAGTTGATCGAGAACAAAAGACAATCCATGGAGTCGCATCATAACATTCTGGAAAATTATGGATGATGATTTTACCACCATGGAAAAATGGCGTTGTCTCAAGTGTGTGACAAAAAAAGTATGCTGTATTATGAAATCTCAGTTGGAACTGCACAGAGAGGTGTACTTCACAACAAAAACAAAGTTGCGTTCAGTTAAAAAGCAGACGTTGATATATATATATATATATATATATATATATATATAGATGTTTTATAAGCCATGATATCAGCAAACATAATCCAGGTGCCAAATGCCACCAATGACATCCCGTGATGTCGAGAGATCGTTTTCACTACATAAGATCATGCTTTACGATCGCAGCGACGGGTCCTAAATAACTCTTGAAAATATGGAGGAATATATTGTGATGTACAATGAATTGTTTATTACATGTTTAAATGTGTATTTGTATCAAATTACAATCTTTTTTGCCTCAAATTTAATAAAACCATTTTAAACAAATTTATAGTTCTCCTGCAATTCTGATATTATATTTGTAAGCGTTTTTGTTACACATTATGTACATGTTTTAGGATAATATTACGCTATAATTCGTGGTCTAGATATGAGATTCTCTGAGAACTCACCTGCGTGTTCTGGCGCATCTTGTTGATAGCGGCGAAGGAAGTTACGCAATGTTCCGGACTCTGGTGGAAGAAGTGCGTGAGGGGCTCGCCAGTTGGGGGCGTGGTGACGGGGGAGCTCGCGGTTGTGGTGGGCACGGGCCCCCCCATGTCCCCGCTCATCTCCCCACCCTCCTCCTGCCCCCCCTCGCACTGCGACAGCGATCTGTAACCAAAGGAAACACAGCATATCATTGTCGAGTTATTTAATGTCCAATTCACAAGACTCCAGAAGTGTAACATTACAGTTTATTAACTAACGTTATTATCGAACTCGAAACTCTTGTCACGGTTAGTTCTTAATATGTGAGTACCACACAGTAATGCTCAAGTAAGGACAAAACTTTTTTATTTCATTAGAAGCTGCATTTTGTTTTAGTTAATTTAAGAAAGACCACCTGTGTTCTGTTTCTTGGCGTTCAGATGACAGCAGTTACATAATAATCTGAGAACTCAAGACAGCAAGTCAGTTTGCAAGGATTGACTCATATGCTACGGATTTTTTTAATAGTGTTAAAGATAAACGATAGGCCAGCAGTAGCAGCTCAATGGATTAAAAGGTCACATGTCCCGATGCCTTCCGCCGGAGGAGCACTCAATGTATACATCTACGGTGCCAAAAATGTACACATACACTTTCACAGTAGATATCTGTTTAATATATTTCAAAGTTGGACCGAAAAACAACAGTAATGTGTAATATGATGTTCTGTAAAGATGTAACTCACGTACATTATGATAGCGTTGCTACGTGAGAGGTAAATCAACAATGAACAGATGAAGCCAAGATTATCGTATGATGTTCTGTAAACAGATGTGACTCACATTACGTTATGCTAGCGTTGCTATGTGACAGGTAAATCAACAATGAACAAATGAAGCCAAGATTATCGTATGATGTTCTGCAAACAGATGCAACTCACATACATTATGATAGCGTTGTTACGTGACAGCTAAATCAATAATGAACAAATGAAGCCAAGATTATCGTATGATGTTCTGTAAACAGATTTGACTCACATCACGTTATGCTAGCTTTGCTACCGGAACGCAATTCTGAAGTGGTATTGCAAAACCGAGAATGCTGTTGAAGTTCAAAGGCAATGGAGACGTGTGTACAGAACAGAATTGCCGTTGGACCTCTACCTATGGGGAACTCTTAAGGATGTTGTATATGTAGAAAACCAGCTACAGTGGCAGCACTTTGGGATGAAATTAAAACGGCATGTACTGCAATCACTGAGTACACTTTCGCAAACGTTGCTCAATCAGTAGTTCAACGTACTCAGAAGTGTATCGACGCCGATGATGGGCATTTTGAGCAACTGTTGTAACTGTAAAAGTCTAAGATGATTAGTGCTCATCATTTTCTGTTTGTGTGAATGCAGTTTTGTTATGCTAACAGAGATCTTTCTTTGGTTGAAGCGTGTATACATTTTTTGGCACCCTTTGTGAATGAAAAGTTCCGATTTTTTTAAAAAATGAAATAAATAAGGATATAAACAGGGTAATAAACAAAAGAATGATACTCTCCGCTTCTCAGACACAACACGCAGCATCTGTCAGCTCTTAGCGTCAGGGAATTACAGAAACGTTGACATCATAGGAGTCGTCTAGGCACTAGAAATGTTGTAGCATATTTTCGTGCATTTGGTACTGTTGGGAACTGGAGAGATGGCTAGTCAGAGAAGTGTGCTCATAATACAATGTGTTAGAGGAGTGCATTGTTCACGAGTAGCGTACGTATAGTAAACAGAGTCTGTATTTGTGTATGATGCATTTAGAAAACATTGACCACTTACAGGCTGAAGTTAATAAGCATAACATTTCCTAACTTAATAACGAATTAATAAAATATAATTGAACAAAGTCATTTACTTCATTTCAGACCACTACAATCATAAACTTGTTACTTTATATTAATTTGTCTGTTTATTAATGCATACCATTAATAGAAATATACTTTTTAATTACAGCGGGGAGGAACATTTACAAACTTTGTGTTGTGGTTAATATCGCTGATGTTTGTATTTACAAATATTACAAAGGGAGGTTGCAGCCTCTCCCAATGTATAACAAAAGTCAGCGCCTATGTTCAGGACTGAAGGGGGAAAAAAGCCATAAGTGTATGGCTTTAGTTATTCAGTAACGCTTATATATTAATTTCTCTAGTAACGTTTTTTCTCTCATAGCGCGTGTTTTACTTTGAACCACACAAGCTCAATGGGGTTCAGTTCACATAGGCATGTGGGCAAACCTAATGCTTCATGTCATGTAATTTTAATATTTCGTCAATGCGGAACACGCTTTCTTGCAATTTATCGATCTCTATCAATATATATAGTTAGATTTTCTCATATATGTTGAAGAACGAGGAATGCTATTTTGCAGCCATAATTTAACCTTTTCTCTTACGGCGTGTTTTTCTGCGTGTTGCGGAGCATTATCCATAACCACAACACTCTCCTCTGAAAGGTTGGAAATAAGCCAGCTGATTGTTATCCAAAGCTCAAATTTTCTGAAATGCATTACGCCATCCATGATAATCTCCCAAGGTTTTGCCTGCCTGAAAAATTAATAATGAATTCTTCACAAACACCATTTTTGATCCTGCATGAACGACAATGAGACGGTTACCGAAATTCCACTTAGTCAATACGCCTCGTTGACTTTCATTTTGCCAGCATTTCCTGGTTGTTAAAATTGTTATTATCCACCCAAGTCTCATTAATATATGTATATATTAAAATTGAAAAATAAATTCTTGGATCAGTAATATAAATAACGAACTAGAGAAGCATATAATCAAAAATAAATTATATATAATATTGTGTTATTGTATATTATATGTATATACATATACATACAATATTACGATTCTGTTTTCTAGAGCGGCATATCGCTTTCAGATACTTACAGCCCCATTCATTTACATTTGGCTTCTCAATTAATACTTTCCTTTAATTTTAGCACCTTTTTCCATTTGTAGCTAATTTCTTTAATAACTCATCTCAGAGAGTGAATCCTTATGGAAATGCGTTCTTTCTTTTACGAATATCATATAAAAGTTTTGCATATGTGGGAACTTTCTTTCAAAAAAAAAATTCGTTTTCGTACGCTCCGGTTAATTTTCTGAAGTAGATAGAGAACACTCGCCGGCTTCAACCCCTTCTCCTCTTATCCTGTTTTTTTGGGCGTAAAATTCCTAAGTATGGCTTCCTTCGGAAGGGAATTAAAAAGCAGTGGGGTTCCGTGTTTTACGGCACGAAAAAGAACCTCAAGCCTGAAAGAAGAGGCCTCTGAGCAAAATTTACCGACCGTTTCACTCCCTGAATTGAATGGGACGCTAATGATCTGAGATGTTAAAGAGCGCTCGTAAATAAATCAAATCAAATCTTCTTACTCTAGTTCTTGTTCTCACTGGAACACCACGGGGTACATGTAAATTTGGTTGTTTTAATCTAAAGTTTATTATCTCGACTCACCACATGTAGCTATCAATATTCTCAATTCCTCCAGCTTTATTATGTATAATTTTTCCCTTCTTTCGTTGTTGTGGTACATCCATTATTTGTATGTATATATAATTAGTAGACTAATATATATGTAACACTATACAGTAACACTTAACTAAAACAGGCAATTTAAAACGTCCAACTGTTCACCATTAATACTGTGCTTTCGTTAAACAATGAGAATGGTTAGCCGAAGTATTTGAATAGACGATACCCATGCAGTGCGTATGTTTTACTTGGCAGATAAAGCCTCCCCCCCCTTACATCGCTGGCCATCTCTTCAGCTCCCAAAAGTAGTTATTACAGTAATGGTCTCCACCCAGGTTCAAATCCTGCTGCTGATTAACTTAACTGATGTTTTCCTGTGCTTTTCCTCCATGCTTATCCTCTCGGGTGGCCGAGGTCGTTACGACTTGTGAGCGGAAGTTTCTGGAGTTTGAATCCCACCAGGACCGTCCTCCCTGACTGAGGTTTTTTCCAGGTTTTCCTCAGTCCTCATAAATGGCAAATGCAGGGAAAATACCCTAAATTTAGGCCTGGAATGTTTCCTTCCATGTATCTATGATGTCTTCGAGGATCTGGTATTAGTCCGAACACCCATTTAAAGAGTCCCTTGGTGTGCATGTGTGTTCACAGAAATAATTATCTCCCTACTGACTCAGGCTTATATGTCCAGAAGGCATAAATTCTATCCAAAACCTAAGGAGGATAAACAACCAAAGAAAACAAGATAGAAGAAAAGAGGTCATATCGCAAATGAAGTTTTTCAAGAAGATGGTCGTTCGTATGCTCACTATGGTGATGAGGAACAGAAGAATACAAGCAGCGAGATGAATTTCCAGTTCAGTAGTGGCAGTTACAGTGAAGTATAAAAATCAGAGAGAATTTAGCTATATTTAATTGAACTGATATAATAAATAAATTGAAATATAATTAAATGAATTCCTAAGGCTCGAATTCATAGTTAAAAGATAAATTAATTATCGTTCGATAAAGTACAGCTAAGTTTGCAAGAAACGTGACGCTCAATTTAACTTTTCAAGACATGGCAACACCCGGAAGCTAAGATTTTAATTTATCTATCAACTGTGAAAGATAATTGTTTACACATATACAAAGAATGATAAATTAAAAACTTCCCAAAGCATTACTGAATTAGAGACCACAAGGTAAGAGAAACATTGGCCTTCCATTGGCTATATAGTCTATCTATAGTATAGTGAAAATAGGCTAACGCCTATCCATGAATGGAAAATATGTGCATGTATAACCTAAAACCATGCGTGCCTATAACTAGCCAACACTGTTCCTTTGTTTTGAGAAAATGCTGCTTAAAGTTCCCAATCAAATGTCTCCCAAACTGAATTCAAACTCATGATCTCATAGATATCAGTTGCAAGTAAATGAGCAACGGAAGAAAAGAGGGGCAAACTGAATGTAAGAAAAGAAAAATGAGTTAGAGGACGAAAATATAACGGAAAGAGAAAAATCTGCTACCGCCATTCCGGAGTTTTTCCGAAATGAACGTCATGTTGTTTCTCAGCATTTGATTTCTCAAGGTAAATATCTAAATATTGGAGGTACTTTAATGTGAAACCTGTCAAGTGCGTATCAACATTGAAATTGAAGAATTTGAAAGTAAATTATACTAACCAGATGATTGGAGTCAGCTGTATTAAATACCTTAGAACAGAAGACATCAGTAGCTTGTAACTGATACATGTATAATATGCAAATAGATATAAATGAAAACTGTTTTGCAATTAATCCATTGCATATCGTTACTAAATTGTATTAATGCCAAAAATGTATACACACTTCACGCAAAGAAAAAAATGTGTTAATATAACATAACAAAACTGAAACAGCTACAAGAATTATAACAGTTGCTCAAAATGCCTACCATCGGCGTCGATGCATTTCTGAGTACGTTGAACTACTGATTGAGTAACGTTTGCGAAAGTGTCCTTAGCGATTGCAGCACATGCCGTTTCAATTTCTTCCCGAAGTGCTGCTACTGTAGCTGGTTTTGTACGGTATACAACATCCTTAAGAGTTCCCCATAGGTAGAAGTCCAACGGAGTTATCTGGAGAAAGCGGTGGAAGCTCAATCGCACCTCTTTGTCGTATCCAGTACCTTGGATACTTTAATTTTGCTTTCTGCTGTTCAATAATCTTGACTCCGTTTTGTTGTAGCAACGCTAGCATAACGTAGCAAACATCATACAATAATCTTGGCTTCATTTGTTCATTGTTGATTTACCTGTCACGTAGCAACGCTATCATAATGTATGTGAATCACATCTGTTTACAGAACATCATACTACACATTACTGTTGTTTTTCAGTCCAACTTTGAAATATATTAAATAGATATCTAATGTGAAAGTGTGTATACATTTTTGACACCCTCGGTATATCTAGAGAACTAGAAGAATCAAAAGCTTATTGTAAATTTTATTTTAGGACGAGGAAATAACTTGCACAAAAACCTCACGCAAATACGCTATCTGCATATTAAGAACCTATAAATGAAAGAAGAAAAGAAGAGAAGGGAAAGGGAAGAGAATGAACGTGTTTAGAAAAGAAGACGAACTATATGAGAAACGCGTTATACAAAGCCGGCAGATGAAGTAAACTGCCGCTGAGCTGTATGGAAATTGAGTTACTGTGCAAGTAATGGGTCGTTACTCAGCAAATTAATTGGCGTAACAATATCTGACTTCTCACCTTAGGGTTTTTTGATATACCACATTCCCCCCTCAAAGTCCTCTAAATAGTATGGATGCAGGAGACCAGGCTCTTTTTCGTAAAATTAAACCGCGCAGGCCCTCGATAAATGAAATGCTTCGTTGCTAACAATGGCAACAGCTGACGCAGCGTGAGACCGGAAGTAGCGCTTGCGTGCGAACTCCATCACCTGCGACCGAGCCAACCTTTAAACTCACTCTAAGATCTATACCGGAGGGTCATTCTTTAAATATCAATAATCGGTAAAAGTATGCTAACTTTCGTTAGAATTAACGCCTGTCCTTCATAAAATATTACTGTAATAGTTGTTACGGCACCAACCTCATTTAATAGCGCAGTCAACAAACCGTGGGTTATTCTTTGCATTTTGTGTGGTGGGGTTAGTATGGGTGACACCCTGGTGCACAGACGCTAATCTGTTATGCATTATAGGGTAGACCATGACGAGTGAACAGCGACCACAGTGTCTTATATTTACCCTTCTGTGTGCTCTAATTAAGCATTCAACGAGGCTATCTCCGTTTGCTGCCCGATACGTGTCTGCTCTTCAGAGAACTTCTGCACAACTTGGCGTGAAGGGTACTTCTCACCGTAGATGGGAATTATTTTATATCTTTCCATATCTTTTGCTCACAAAAATTGCACAACGGAGCGCTGCTCGAGTGTTGTACACTCGCTCGGGAGCGCCGCCATCTTGCAACTGCTGTTTCGCTTGTAAACATTAATTGCCTCGCGTCTAACCAATTGCCACTAGACTAATGCTGACATCTAGTGACAATAGCTTCAGGTGCCTCATTCAAACATGTAGCAATTTGTAACTTAATGACTTACTCTCGTATTTTGAAACAAACATACTCTACAAATGGTACAGGCTCCAATAATCCTGCTCTACAGATTCAGAGGTGTGCACAGTTGAGATAAGAGCTAGTAAGTAATGAAACAGCATACAGATCAAAACATTCCTTACATCACAACAAGATGCGCCTTGAACTTCTGTTGGTAAACACCTAACCACACGTAAAGGTAAATTCAGAAAGACAGATCTTTAAGCTGAAGAAATTTGGAATTAGAGAGGAGCAAAGGCAGAATTAGCCAGAGTTTTTTTAGCTACACGAAGAAAAATAAAACAAAATAGAATAAAATTGTATAAAAAAAGAACCCCAGAAGCTGCGAAAGAAGTAACTGGAGTTACGTATAGAATGTTACATATTAAAGAATATGTATATAAAATAAAATACCGCATAAAATACTTCACTGTTACGCGTTTGTTTCAATGCGTTTCATGAACATTTTTTCATAATAAAGTAAAAAAAAAAAGTTTTTACAAGAAGAAATAATTAGAATTCTCTATAACTGGCATTTGCAGAAAAGTATTAAAATACCTAACAAAATTCTGCCTGGTAGCGTTGTTACGAATAATTTCTTGCCTCTCTACCTCTTTTACGGTAGAATATGAGGGGGATGCTTCTCCATATATACACCGTCCAATCGCTGTTTAATTTCATTTGGAGTAACTCCTTCTTTTGTGAAGAACTTAATAACGTCTCGATACTCCATTTTGAACATGTCACAATCTTCTACACATAGTCTTCTTTATGCAACTATATCTGAACAACTGAACACAGCGGAGCGGAAGGTACAGCTACAATTATTTGCTTAACAGACAAAGTATGACACCAGATAAGTGTTTTGTGAAGGCGATAGTTCTTATCGGCGAGGCCGGAAACTTATGGATCTGCCCTAGTACATCATGTCTGGTACACTGAAATATTAATCACAGAAGTTTTGCTCTGTAAATTCATTATTTCTGTGGGGATGTAGGCAGGATTAAAGTTATCATACTGCAAAGTGCGGAAATTCCTTGTCATGTTCGAAATCCATTGTATAAATGTAATGCATGCTTGTGTATGCTTCGCTTATTTAATAACCAGTTTGCACTGTCAGGACTGCCATTGAGTAAATACCGAAAACGTGCCCAGTCAAAGTTACAAGACCGCACTTTACAAGAATTTGTAATAACGCACTTGTATGTATTAAGTATGGGCCTTGTGGAATAGGGTCCAGAAAGGACTGAGGATTTCTTTTCACAAGTTGTTTTAGTCACATACCAATACCTACCACAAAAACCAATAGTAATTTGTCATTTGTTTTAATAGAAGGTAGTGTTTGGTTCTATTTCTATTTATTCCATCCGGTTAATTTTGAGTGTTAACCTGATCTTTATATGCTTAATTTTTGGAACTTGTAAAATAAAATTAAATGTTGTAAACTTACATTTACATCTAACATAACCAACACTCAATTTAACTATGTACTATGGCGTAACAAAGCAAGTATACCACAATAATGATGCAGATCATTTAAACTTGGGTTAAAAAAAATATACGATATAAAACGATGCTTTATACAGATGGTATTCCAAATAGAGCCACAGTATATAGGAATAAACTTTCTTTTTTTAGTTTTCCAAAACAAAGCCCTGAGCTTCGAAAAAGGTGTTGGTTGTTAAATGTGACAGTCTTGTTCCATTTATATCTATTACACACCATTTCACTTCAAAGAATTGTGTTTCTATGAGTATGATGGTATGAGATACTTAAATTAGTTTTCTGGCCCATCTCACAGGCTGTTAAATGCCATGTTAAATTTTCAGAAAAATAATTATTTGCTAATAAATATAAATCTGTAAATGATTTCTATTAACCATCGTCATTTGCCTGTTATTTACCTCAAAATGGTGGTAACAAGCTTCTTCAATTTTCATCAGGTCATCACACCTGTGCAATTAGTGGCATGGGGGGGGGGGGGGCGGAGCATGATTGTACACTGGTTTCGTTATCGTTCTTGTTTTGTTATCTTGAAGTCATAGTTACGAAGAACCCTAATAGTAATGAAGGTCAAGAAGATAAAATTAAATTAATGCTTGTTTACTTATTTTGTATTTTCCTGTTTTCTAAAATATGTCACTTACCCCCCTCCCCTTAGTTTCCTGCCTTGTGCCCTTCGCCTCCTTTTTCTACCCTCAGTAGGACAAAGTTGTAGTACATCTGTATTTACGAGCTGGATCGTTGACATATGAAAAACGTTTACGTAAGACTCGCCGATGTTGTTTTGTTTTGCTACTGTAATATCATTCTGAAGGTGAGGTCACCACTGTGCTGGAATAGGATAGCACTTTAGTTTAGTTAGCTTGTGGTTTTCACTTTAAACCGCTTTACAAAACAAAAGGCAAGGATCCCTATGTGTTCAACAGCAAAACTGGGTCAAAGAAAATAATTATAGAAGCTAACGGCGGTAAGTACGTACGTATATTATCCTAGTTCGAGAAACATTGTTCTTTTGAAAATGCAAATCATCATCATTAGAATAAGCCTCTCTACTTTCCTTTCATTCTGCCAGTACATGAAAGTTCCTCACAGTTTCACCTAATCATAAACCGACATTAAATGACTGATTCTCATAAACTTTTAGCGATGTACAATTTATTTCACAAACGAACTTGGTGAAAGGAAGCCAAGCTCCTGAAATTGCTGCAACGTGACACTGAAAAATGATACGCAGTATCACACAAAGCGCATCCGGTTGAGAATAATGAAAACAATATGCTATAAGGTTTTATTGTCAGTTTGTCACCGACGTAGATTTCTCGAGTTGTGCATGGACATTCCCCCAGATTCTTTATCATCTTGCTGCTTGTATGTGCGCGGCGAGATTAGTGTTTTCTGAACATAGCGTGACCATATTTAATTATTAATTATAAAACAGTCTTATGCCTTGTTATGTGCTGGAAAGTTGTATTTAATCATAATTTAGTGATAGTTCATTTTCTTTAGAGCCATGCATTAAGTTTTTCAAATTTCTTAATAACAATAAAAGGATTATGGAATCAATGTTTTACGAATAGTAGTATATTAACAGATTTTGATTCGTTCCAGTTAATTACAGTGTTTTGGATTTTTTTAATGTTAGATATGAGTAAACTAAATTTAGAGAATGCTAATTTAAGCCATAAAAGTATAAATTTTGGAACATGTTATTATGATTTACACTATAAAAAGCTTTGGTTATATGGTAAATTTTTCTAGTGTAAATTTTTTGTTGTTTAGAGCGTTATGTTGTCGCGTGTTCAGGTCAAAAAGTCACAATAGAGAAAATAGATTAAATATATCATATTCTTTAGAATTATTTAGAACCGGAACTATAGTGAGTGGGGATTTTAATATCGACGGTGCTTTATTGTTATTTATTTAATCCTACAATTAGATGTTCTTCTTGTCTTGCCTCGGCTCTTGAAGTCATGAGTTCGATGCCTCCTATTTCTCTGGTTCCGATGCAGAGGATAGGGATCTCAGGGGAATTTGGAATGTTTTTAATGACTGGAAGTCTTTAGAGAGGAAGGGGATTTTTTACTGAATTAATATGAAGTTCGGCTCTGGTTGAACATTTAATTTATTTGACAATTTGAAAGGTTCAGGAACATACTATGTGTCTGTCGTGTGGTTATTGTTCTGGTGCTATTGTACTTTATCATCTACCCTCAGGTTATAATTCACTGTCTTCACTCGCGTATCTACTCACTTTGACATAATTTTGAAATCTGACAGTGAAATATAATTTCGCGTAAACACTTTATAATCACACTACTCGCTTTACTGTAAAGACTTTATCGTGATATCACATGGACGGCTATACCTAATGAATGATTCGGCGTGACTATTCTTACTATTACTCCTGCATTGATAACTAACTCTCACTGATCGATCGATTTACTTTGACTCTGCGCGACGGCTTAACTCATCTACTATTACACTGAATAACTAATGACTGATACTAAATAATTGCTACTAACCCTCGAATGCTTAAAACTTGCTTCTTATAGTTAATGTTAAATCTATTATGTGAATTCACTGTGCTCCTCGCGAAAATTTAATTCCTTTAAATATTATTGAACTGAGTTTCGTGTAGAATTTTATTGAATCATACAAGTTATGGTTTATTACATGTTCAATTTTATTCGTCGGGTTTTTGTAATATGTTGATTGGTTGAAGTTTTTGGGTTTTACCAAGAAACAAACATCTGCTATTCCCACGCTACGAAAGAGGAGACATGCGCCCTTTATTAGATTCCTACACTAAAAGTCTGAGATAAAGCACGCTTCTGCCATACATGCGGCCTCCCTTTGAAATAGCTAATTTCTTGGTTTCTGTAAAATACGTGTTTCTGCAAGCGGCATTTCTTTTGATGATAAGTACAGTTACCAATTGAAATCGCAATATGGCGGTGCTCAGATTCAGAGTGTAACAGTACTTGACTCTTGAGTCGGTGAGCCCGTCTGGGAGGATTTGAAAAGGGAAACTATTAACAAAGGCAACGCTGTTGTTCTGTTCTCCCAACTTCTCCAACAAAAGCCCTGCACGTTCATCTGTTTTACAGAAACATAACAAAGACACACATATGCACTGTCAACCACGGTATTACAGGAAGATTACTTGAATATTACTTATTAGTCAAATAGATCTACATACACACTAACACATGTAATATTGAAGTCCTGATTCTAATTGTAACATTGATACCCTTGATTGTTATGCTATTCTTGGCATTAGACAATACCTGAAAAAGATGCAAGTATTATTATAATTGTCATCAGAAGCAATTATAATTAAATGGGAAAATTTGAGACAACATTTCCTGTTTCATATTGCAAATAGCAATGGAAATTAACCAGGAAGAACGTACAACCGCACTGTTTCATAACAAAGCGGAATTAGCTGGCACTAAAGTCGCTAACCACGTCCTGTTTGTCATATGCGGACAACGGGATGGGTGCAGTCTCTACAAATCCGTTTTGTTATCTTATTCCGGGACAGTTTAGCTCATAAAGCATGTTAATAAACATTTGCATCCTAGAGCAAAAGTATATCCAGATGGTTGAATGACCGTTGAAACTATTGGGCGTCTAGAGTAAGAATAAGAACAAACAGAGTTGCCTCTCATGTAAAGAGTGTGGAGCTAATACTGCCACTTCCGTTATTATCCTGTTTAACAACGAGCTCTAGAGAGGGAAGTTAGTGACCGTCGCTAGAGAGGGCAAGGTCATGCACCGCACAGGGCCGAGAGAGACGGGACAAGCCAGGGACTTGACCAACCCCTGCTCTCGGGACCCCCGAGCTGCTGAAACACCAACGGCCGTCATTAGTTATTCAGTCAAGTTCTCTAAAGTAAAGGAAGACTAGTTACTATCATTTTTATTAATAATCGGGTCCCTATGAAGCATCAGATATGTCAATAAATAATTCTAATAGCAGAGGAAATCGCCTTCTTTTATATAACAATACCATCATTTCACTAGAGCTTCGTTTCCCATTGTTCACCCCAAGACTCGGTACTAAGTATGTCCGAACTGGGCTCTCGAAGATTAACCGTGGCAGTATTTCCGTGATAACTTAAGACCTGACATTGATAACTGACATCTCTCTTCTAAAGTCAACTTGGCAAGGTGTTAGGATATTATTTCAGTTAAAGTAATTTGTATAAAGACCTTTGAGATTGTTGAATTGGTTTATTTATGGACGCTCTATAACATATCAGGTTATCAGCGTCCCATTCAATTCAGGGAGTGAAACGGCCGATAAATTTTGCTCAGAGGCCTCTTTTTTCAGGCTTGAGGCTTGCCGTAACGGGACCCACGGCTTTACTTCACTTCCGAAGGGAGCCATACTTAGGATTTTTACGCCCGAACTTTTTCATCGATCCTGTCCGGGTTTGAACTTGTGATCTTGGGTTTAGAAGGCAAGTATGGTACCACAACACCACCGGTCATCCAGATTTTACATCTTTTCGTCGCTTTCCCTGTTCCCTTAAAGCAAAAACTGTAATGGATATTTACATTCCATGAATTTACCAGTTTCCCATTTCATTCCGTTGGTTCTGTTTTATGATCGGAAGTGCCAGAGCGAGATGGGTTGGAAAGATTTAGGTCTGTGGTACAGTGGGCTCGAACTCCTTGGTGGGGACTCCACGGGGACTATCCGGAAATATGTTAGGAACACCGTTTATGTAGTAGCTTCCCATAGCTACCACCTAAAACTTATATACAAGGGTAGAATATACAAGGGTAGGTTCAAAAGTTTCCGGCCTAATCATTTTCTGGTATGATAAAGACGAAAACTATATTTCACTTTTCAATGTAGTTACCCTTTATTGCAATACACTTCTCACATCTTAGACTTAACATTTCAATCCCCCTCCCCAAAAATAATCAGAAGTCTTGTCTGCAAAATGTATATAAACAGCATCCATCTTAAATTTTCTTCCTCGAAGGTGAAACATTTGGCCATGCTATAGTTTATATGTATATAATATTCAAAAATATCTTACTTTTTATACCTTTTAACGTTCCATTCAACGGCTAAAGTTTTCGGGAATGTTATGAATGTTATGAATTAAATTATGAACCAATCGAGAGAGTCCATCGGCTCCAATGAAGGAAAACTCTGTGGGAAAACAACCGCACCCCTTTCAATTTGTCCCAGTAGAAAAAATGACTTGGCACGTCAATTGGAGCTTGAAGCACAGTGATGGATATTGCATTAAACGTTTTGTTCAACCTCTGTTACTTATTGGCTGCAAACGTTTTGGATTTACAGAAGATCAATAACAACGTACCGCCTGATACGTTATTTTAATACCTTATGACTTTAAACTGGTTTATTTGTTACGGCTTCTTACACGTGCAGAGATTTCGGCCGTATCCTCCACTTCACTGAGTTAGGCTGATCTACTCAGAACATAAGCCTACCTTCCCCAGGCTGGTTTCCAATATACATTTCAGATCACTCAGTGTTTTTCTTCTTCTTTTAAATAACCGCCACGGGTTGCCGAGGTCGTTACGGTGCGGAAACGTGAGTGGGTGGTCTGGGGTTCGAATTCCGCCAAGACCTTCTCCCTGACTGAGGTTTTTTCCAGGTTTTCCTCAGTCCTCATAACTGGCAAATGCCAGGGAAGTACCCTAAACTTATGCCTGTAACATTTCCTTCCTTAAAAAAAAACCTTTCCTAATATATCATTTCGTTTCATGTATCACCAGTGTCCACCGCCTGTGGTGCCTTAGCAGTAAAAATGGGAGTTAGACAACATTAAAAAAATCTTTTCAATAACGTTTAACACCTGTTTTCACTACAGTGGCATCATAAGGGGGCCACAGCAGGTTTTTTTTTTTTTTTTTTTTTTAATACGCCCGTTTTAACTATTGAGGCACCACAGGAGATGACACTGATGATACATGATATGAAATGATAAATTGGGAAAGGATTTTTTTAAGGATGGAAACGTTCCAGTTTAGCATACCTCCCTGCATTTACCATTTACTAGGACTGAGGAAAACCTAGAAAAAAACCTGTCAGGGAGGACGGTCCTGGCGGGGTTCGAGCCCCAGACATCCCGCTCACGAGTCCGCGCATCAATTATCTCGGCCACCCGTGGCTGTACCACAGTAGTGATTATACATAAAATGAAATAAAAACTGCAGAAGAAATTTTTGGCAATGTAGTGTTTAGGGTACCTCCCCGGCATGAAGGATGTTGAGAATTTGAAAAGAACCGCAGTCAGCACAGTAATGGCGGGATTCAAACCGCAGACCCTTCACAGATGTGTCCATACCTCACCATTCCACGATAACTAATGAAAATCTTGTGAACATGGAGAACACACTGCATCACTAAAGCAAAATCAGCACGCATGCCCGATATGACGTACTACAGACATAAAAAATACCGCAGTATCTGTCAAAATATCCCCGTCTGCTATGTAAGATCTTTGCTGTGAATATCGTTTGTGAGGTGGGGTTTGCCGGAGCAATTTTAACCAGCTCACATCTCCTTAAATCACCACAAACCAGTATTTGTATTAATGTTGTTAATGTTTTAAAATATACTTTCTTTCCTTTGTTTTACTAATCTATTGCAAGTGTTAAAGGCTTGCCTTGGATTTATACCCGCCTATGCTAATGAATGACATACAGCAGTTTTCTCTGTCTACGGAAGGCTGTGCTTCGTTTTGGAGAGCTCTGCAAGAGCACATCAGGTGTGTGACATGAGCCATGCGCGGGAACCAGGCATGCCGTGAAGTGAGCCGGCTACAACATAAGTCTCGCTGCGAATCGATTATCGATAAGAGAACAATAGCACATCGACTCTTTAACACCCGATGTAGCAGCAGGAGTAATCCATTAGCGAGTATGAAAAACTTACAGGCCGTCGCACGTAAAAAATGAGCTCGGGTGTATTTCGAGAGCAGTGCCATGAAAATGGAAACGAAAAAGATATCCTGGGTTACATCACAGGAGAATCAAGGCCGTTTTTTTTTTCTTCAATTTAAATATTTCATGCCGTATGGGAAACACTAAAAACTACATCAGCATCAGAAAGATGTTTTAATATTTCTTCTGGACACAACATTTCTCTTGTATTTACCTATCAGTGTTAAGAATTTCTAACGAGCTGGAAAAGAGCGGTGATAATGGTGAACGCATTAATTTGGAATTCCAATTGGTGATTTTACATGCGCAAATAAACATTTCTTATTACAGAAACAAGCTCATATTTAGGATCACTGTTATATTCATCAGATAACAATCATAGGCGAGTATGTTGAAAAACGTTTTAGGTGCGCTGGTTAGGTTAGGTTATGTATTGGGATTGGTAGTCGTAAGTAGGTACAGGTATCAAGTACAGCATTTACTACAGCGTTACACCTTGACTCTCCTGCCATAGGGGACTTTGGGTTCAAGTACCTCTTCGCACATAAGTGTTTATATTCGTTTATGTATATACAGTTAAACTGTATGAGATAGATCCTACCGACTACCCCCCCCCCCAAAAAGAGGGGAGATGACTTCCAGAATATGCCATTGCCGTTCGCACATGGTTTTGCCTCTCGGCAGTTGGACATGCCAGAGTGACCTTGCCTGTACTCTGATTTCGCTTCTTAAAACTACGTATAAAATCTTACCTTATAGCAAATGTTGGAAAATCGTCCTCCCTCGGCTAAAAGGGCATTGTACCAGGTACCACATTCCGATTGACACGATTTAGTTCCACCACTGTAATGTTCTGATTTCGTTTCTATGTTTTCCTTGAGTTCTTTCAATGTGTGGGGATTTGTTTTATACACTTTGTCCTTCATGCTACCCCACAAATAAAAAGCACAGACTGTTAGATTTGGGGAGCCAGAGGGTCTACACCTCCTTTGAACACTCAATCATCAAACATTTCTCTAATTTTACCCATGGACTCCTCAGCTGTATGAGCAGTGACGGAATCTTGTTGAAACCACCCATATGATTTCTCTTATTATGTCAGCTGATTATAAATTGGGGTCAGAATGTCATTTGGGCACCTTTTCCCATTAACTGTTTGCTCGTAAAAAATCGGCATCTTGTTGATCACACACCAAAAGTACAATTTTCTTAGCATAAAGAGGAGTTTCATGTATGCGATTTGGAGTTTCAGAGCACTGATAGCGGCTGTTGTGAGTGTTTACACAACTATTTTGGTGGAGCCATGCCTCGTCTGAAAAGAACACAATCTGTGGGTCGATTAACTCTTCAGACATAGATGAAAGAAACCACTCACAATAATGCTAACGTGCTACGGGATCACCTTGGATGATAGACGTGCGTACTCTTGTAAGCTTTGAGTTTTAACAAATTTGTTGCTGTATGTGCAGGAGACACTGAAACCGCAACTTGTGCTAATTTCAATGGTGATTTTGTTGGCGAATGTTCAAGATTTGTGCCACTTTCGTCTAATTTGTCTTCTTTTGAGAGTTTACCACTTCGCGTGTGTTTTTTGTTTTGCTATTACCAGTAATATAGCATTTATTCACAAGATTGTGAATTGCAATTCGGGAAATAGACAATTTTCCAGTGAACTTCCGAATAAATTCCTCAGGAACGCGAAGAGTTGATTCGCTTTAAAATAACATTTGCACACTAAAATATGTTGCTCCAAAGTCAGCTTTTGCTATCTCGGCGAATGACTGTAACTTAATGTTACACGCAAGGATATAAGTACTCAAATAATGCTGCTGCTAAGTGCCTTTTTGCCTGAGCGGCTAGCCAGAAGTAAGTGAAAGTGCGATAGGGCCGAAGGTACCTCAGCGGAGAGAGACGAATCATAGTTATTAGGTAGATAATAACGCTTCAGGGTTAAAGGTGCAATAGCGCAGGCGATTAGAGCGTCATGCTACACGGTTAAAGATAAGATAGTAGCTTGGAATACGACCATCCCTTTTTTTCTCCATCTTTCCTGCCGAAGGTAAAGGAGGTTTGCCACAACTACAAGGATTTACTCGCTGAATTAGTTACTAATGAGAATAAGAGCAATTTTCTGGCCTACTGTACAGACTACGTGCTTCCATCAAAAAGAAAAGACGAGGAAAGCTGAATGGTGGTGTGCGCCTTCTTCACGACAGCGCGTCTGTGCACACAGCTCTTGTTTCAAAGGAAACCGTGAAACAATATGGTTTCAAGGAGATCGACCATCCACCCTACAACCCAGATCTAGCCCCTAGTGACTACTTTCTCTTCTCAAAACTCAAGAAGGACGTTCGAGGAAGGAATTTAAGTGTGACGAAGAAGTAAGGATGCTGTTTATGCCTATTTTGCAGACAAAACTTCTGACTATTTGGGGGGGGGGGTTGAAATATTAATTCAAAGATGTGAGAAGTGTATTGTAATAAAGTGTACCTATACTGAAAAGTGAAATATTTGTCTTTATCATACCTAAAAAATGGTTAGGCCGAAAACTTATGGACCCCCCTCGTTAAGTGGCGCAAAGCCATAGATTTGTAAAGGCATAATACTGAACAATATTATTGTTTGGAAAATTTTTCAAAATAATGCAATATATTTGAAACTGATAAACAAAACGCAGAAAAAGAGAAAACATATTTTTCATTATTTATTGAACGTCCCTCATAATAGGCGTTGCTGTTACAGAAACCATAAAATGAATGGAACTTATAAAAAAAAGTCTTATTTGACTGTTATAAATATGAAATATGTAAACCACAAAACCAATTACAAGCATTATTATTTCCGCATAACTTTTTTATTTGTGAGAGTGTTTTGAAATATGGAGTTCTGCATTTCGGAATGCGGAGTGAGTTTTTTTTATATTGTGCAATGCAGGACAGTTGAGCAACGCCAGGCGCGATCGGATTTATAGCAAGGCCTGTTGTAGTGAAATACAGACCTCAAAAGTAAGTCATGCTTTCATAAACCTGTCACAGCATACTGGGATACTGTGTATCGAAATTACATCACGCGCGCGCGCTGCTGCTGGAGAAACAATATTTCTTGTAAAGTCAGACACAACAAATGCTTTTTCCTTTTAAGTCATTAAGATTTGTAATTGTCTTCGAGATGTAATTTGACATCTTGACGAGGGGAGTATGAAATATATTGGTTTCTAAGTTCCTTGACGTTTGCCCTTTCATATGGGTGGGTGGGGGGGGGTTCAGAGAGACAACAGAGCAGCGGAGAAACCTCGGCTTATAGAATTGTGTTAATTAGATGGGAGACTTTGTCAAGTAGCAACACAATAACAATTATTTAAAAGCAAAATATTAAAATAACTATTCAAAAAAGTAGTAGAAGAGGAGGTAAAAAATAAAGAGCTCAATACACGCGGCTTGTTTGGTGGGAGTTACGCTAACATACATTGACGGAAACAAAATAAAAATAATTTTATTTAACAGACATATTTATCGGTCTAGCATTGGCAAATATTCGGAAACTGAGTTCAAAACTCGATCTACATTCACACAAGTTATCAAGTCATTGCCCGTGTTGTAACATGCCTTAAGCCTGATAAGAACGGACACAACCATGCTTTCAGCTTCTCATGCTTGTTTGGAAGGTAGATACAGACCCATGATTATGGTGGTGACATATACCGAGGGTGCCAAAAACGTATACACACTTTCACAATAGATATCTATTTAATATATTTCAAAGTTGGACCGAAAACAACAGTAATGTTATGATGTCCTGTAAACAGATGTGACTTACATACATTATGGTAGCGTTGCTACATGACAGGTAAATCAACAATGAACAAATGAAGTTAAGATTACCGATGATGTTCTGCAAACAGACTTGACTCACATTACGCTATGATAGCTTTTCTACAACAAAATTGAGCCAAGATTGTCGTTTGAACAGCGGAAAGCAATTTTTAAGTATCCAAGCACTGGATAGGACGAACAGTGTTATTGTGTTTCCACCGCGTTCTCCGGATCTAACTCCGTTAGACTTCTACCTATGGGGAACTCTTAAGGATACTGTATACCGTAGAAAAACAGTTACACAGGCAGCACTTCGGGAAGAAATTGAAACGGCACGTGCTGCAATCGCTGAGGACACTTTCGCAAACGTTGCTCAATCAGTAGTTCAACGTACTCATAATTGTATCGACGCCTATAGTGGGCATTTTGAGCAACTATTGTAACTGTAAAAGTGTAAGATGATTAGTGCTCATTTTCTGTTTGTGTGAATTCGGTTCTGTTATGTTAACACAGTTTTTCTTTGCTTTAAGTGTGTATATATATATTTTTAGCACTGTCTGTATTATCGGCTTTTTAATAACTTTCTTTCTCTGCATTTCATTGTTATGGTTAACTATATCTGTGACTGTTTTTACTTCATAATGCGTTATCCATTACTCATGTTGTAGCGACTATGATATAAACTGGAAACAGAACAATAGAAATTGCCGGACATTTTTTACTTATACAGAGGGTGCTAAAATATGTATACACACTTCAAGCAAAGAAAAAACTGTGTTAACATAACAAAACTGTTTGGATGGTTCCTAGGATAGTATCTTGGATCCAGTGTGCGGTGCTTGTTGCTGTGCGAGGTCTCCCAGATCTATCCTTGTGAACATCGCATACTGTACCACGAGTCTCAAATTCGTCTCGAATGCGTGCAATTGTTACTGGCGTTGACGGTTCTGTTCTGTACACAAGTCTCCATTGCTTTTGAACTTCAACAACATTCTCGGTTTTCCAATACCACTTCAAAATTGCTTTCCGCTGTTCAAACGACAATCTTGGCTCAATTTTGTTGCAGCACCGCTAGCATACGTAATGTGAGTCACATCTGTTTATAGAACATCATACTACACATTACTGTTGTTTTTCGGTTCAACTTTGAAATATATTAAATATATACTGTGAAAGTGTGTATACATTTTATGACACCCTCGGTATTTTGAAAGTAATTGTTTTATCATCGGGCAATACATTTAAAAGATCCCCTTACAGTCCCAGAAGAAAGTGGCCAAGACTTTATAGCTCAGAGTTTGGCCTTAAACTTTATTATTTTTTTTAATAGAAGATGTGATATACATTTTATGGATCTCATTTGGTGGTATCGGGTTCGAAGTGATGAGTTTATGTTCCATCTCGCTTTAAAATGCAGGATAATAAGCCTTGTATCAAGCAAGCAAATTTAAACAGACAATGTTTCTCCACATTTTAAAATCGACTGTTAAGCTTAGACGGATCCATTTAGCGCAAATATTGAAATTTTCTAAACTGATACGTAATTCTTCTGGCATTCCCGACAAAGATGTCAGGTTGAACAGCGAGTAGTCCCATTGTTATTCGCCGATGTCCCGGATAACGTTCTACTATTGCGGGTTTGATTGTAGCATGCGAACATCCTGTTTGTCACACCGCATAAATCTTCTTCCGATATTAACGGCCTTTTCGCTCGACTGGCAGTGCATTGAACCACCTCTACACACAATTTTCTAAATTTCTGAATGCATCTTATTTTCCGTCATAAGAAATTCAAATTACCACTCTTTTGTATAATGTACAGTCACTATAGGCTCCATTTACATAAGCATCGCTGTTACCTAGAAGAGGATGATGTGGCTAATGAGGTAATGTGTGAAAATTAAAAAAATACCACACATCAAAATTATATTTTTTTCAAGACAAGGTGCACGATAATAAAAAAATTTATATTACTTCTGAGGTACCTCGTACAATAAATTTTACAATACCGCCAATTTTTCTTAATAATAATAATAATAATAATAATAATAATAATAATAATAATAATAATAATAATATAACAACAATAACACAACACTATTAGAAGACATCATTTTGCCATAACAAGAAATCTCTGAAAAATTACGTTCTTCAAGAATCCTCTCCTAGGGGGCACAATCACTTGTCATCTGCAGCTAAGAAAATAGTTCTGTCTGCTTTTATAGTTTTTAGGCCATTTTTTTCCATGTTCATCAGAGACAACATTAAAAACAGGAAAATAAAAAAAAAGTGTGGTTATATTTGGGATTAAAACATATTAAACCACATTTCCAAATATTTTCGTATACTATTCTTTAAGTAGTGTACAGCTTCTCATATCGTAATACAGTTACCTAAAATATCTGGTTTAACCTACAAACTTTTAGAATTAAATCAAGTTATCATTTGCTCACTGTGAGACTTGTTTTATTTCTATGTTTAGCACAGAGAGTCTGCAGCAATATTAATGTTAACTTTTCATAAGGTTTAGAAAAAGTATCATAATAAAGAAAAAGGCTCCCCCTCTTGGTGTGTTAAGCAATGAGGATCTAGACTAGCGACCGCTGCATCCTCTTACTCCGTCTTGCGACATCATAGGTAGAGGGCAGTATTGCAAGGTGCATGTGATCAACACACCTGTAAACCGCCGCTCGCCCACCATGCGGCTTCCGAGATATAAGGACGCCACCTCTCTATGAGGCAGCGCCCTTATCGTCCTCACGAAGCTGGGTGGATGCCTTTCCACACCTTCCTAACTTAGAAAATGTCTAAGCAGGTACCGGGGATCGACCGTGAGACCTCCCGGTAGCATTCATCATGGCTAACTGCTAGACCAAGAAGTGATCATAAGGGAAACATATTAGAGACATTAAAATGAAGAAAAAATGATTGTTCACACTAACAACATTGTAATATTTATTAAACGCTTGCTGATTTAATTCCTTTAAACTCTCTAACTGCCTTGTAGCATCTGTTTGGCCTGAGTGTCAAAGTTACACCGCCTCCCCGTAGCATTTGTTACAGAGCTTTTGTTTATAGATAACCTTCATTAAGAGACTGCCTTTGAGATCATTTGCTATTTTTATATTTTTAATTGTATATTAACTATTTGAGGGTATAGGAAACTAACCTGAAAAAAAGAAAAAGAAAAAAAAACTATATTCGTTATTATTCCTCAAGAAAGTCCATTTTGTTTCTAACATTCTGAAATAATTCATATCTTACATTTCAAACGTTTCTTTCATTCCGCTTTCATTAGTCTCTTGTTAGAACTTTAGTATAATTTTTTCTCCTTAGTTTGTTGTTTTCAGTTCATTAAAACATGTTATAAACTAAAAATATTCGTAGGTTTGCCAAAGGTGTTTATTGTTATAAAATTTAATGGAGCTTTAAAAAAAAATAAAGAGAGCGAGATAAAGAGACAAAGTGGGGCAATATAACTTTGGACTTTAACTAAAAATTTTGTTAAATGTGAACCCCTAGCTCGTTGCCCTTTGTGATACTAGCAATACATTTGCATTTCCCTGAAGCGTGATATTACATTCAGTCGAGGACCCCTGCGGGGTCAAAAACACCACTCAGCTTTGTGCGTGTATGTGACAAAGCATGGCAGACCGCGTCGTTTTTTACAACCAGGAATAATTATCACGTGAATGCTTTTAATTGCGTCGTAATAACAGGTCTTTGATCTGCATGCATTGTCGAGTTCACGGTTCACTGAACCTGTTGCAGTTCAGCGGCAACAAATTATTCTGTGTAATGTTATGCTTTCTTCAGCGTTACCTCATTCGTTTAGACTATTCATCTTTTATTTTTCGGGGAAAATCTTTCTTAAAGAAGACAAGCTACTCTTGAATAGATATGTTGTTTATTTAGGATATATGCTTACATAGTGAATCCAAAGAGATATATAACGTATTTTATCCCTTTGGCCCTAACAAACGATTATAGTACAAAATGTGAATCCCACAGCATTGAATAATACAGTAAAGTTAGTAGATAGTTGGACAATGGATGGGGTACCTGATCCTGACGGCTGGCTCTTTGTGTCTACGCCTCCAATGGGGGCACTACTGAGAGAAAGGTATGAGTTAGGGGAGACACCTGACGACCAGGATGTACGGGCGGTGACTGCGCGGACGAATTTAGCGTCCCTAATATGTTTCCGGATAGAATATCCCGGCGCCGGAAGACCCCCCCCCCCTGAACCGCCTCGGGTGGTCGAGGTCGTTAAGGCGCGGACTCGTGAGCGGGAGGTTTGGGGTTCGAATCCCACCAGGACCGGTCTTCCTGACTGAGGTTTTTTCCAGGTTTTTCTCAGTCCTCATAATAGCAAATGCCGGGGAGATACCCTAAAGTTAGGCCCGGAACGTTTCCTTCCTTAAAATAAATCCTTTCCCAATTTATCCTTCCATATCATATATCATCAGTGTCCACCGCCTGTGTTGCCTCAGTAGTAAAAACGGGCGGTAAACACTATTCTGCTTGCTTGCTATCCCCCCCCCCCCGAGTTGTACAAGTATCTCGGAGTCCGCTTCCATTTCAAATGCCGGAACCTGTCCAAAGCGCAAACACAATCACACCGCGCTATCCCACCTCGCCCTGAACGTTCCCCTGCAGTCATATTCAATAATAATGCGGAGTTACAGCTGGTCAGGGAAGATTTTTATGTTGTAGTGTTTAGCTTCCGTTTTTACTACTGAGGCTAGCACACGTGGACACTGAGAGATGAAATGATAAATTAGGAAAGGAATTTTTGCGGAAGGAAACGTTCGAACCCAAAGTTTAGGGAACCTCCCGGCATTTGACATTTAAGAACAGAGGAAAACCTGAAAAAACACCTCAGTCATGCAGGACGGTATTGTGAGATTCGAATCCCAGATGAACCCGTGCCTTAACGACCTCGGTCAGTCACCTGTAGTAGTGTCACGAAAAAGTGTAATAGCCTACCGTTCTTTGGTTACCATGGAAGCGCCAATGCTGCTGTCATGTGGACATATTTACCTTCGGCAAGATAAAGAGACCGAACGCTCTGCAAGATACAGTCCACCAAAACCTCTAAATGACCCAGAAATGACCTCATCCTACCGTTCCTTGCTCCAGTACATGCTCGCAGCTGTAGCACGCCGAAGAGTGATCTTACGGCGAAAACTTTCTCATCGGTCCATAGTATCTCGTCGTAGAATTCTTTCGGCCTCGGAAGTCAAATCTATCACCAGCAGCCTGATGTTCGGCTTGTTTTTCGTTTTGGACTAGATCTCAGGGGTCGAGCCGTCTTCTTACCTTAAAATGCCTCATCTACAGATTCGTTATTTCACATGTAAGGACAGAAAGGATTCTCTCTGAAATGGTTAACTACAGTCGCATTCGCATTTGGAATAATCATTTTTGGTTTTCCAGATATGCCTCGAGTTGTGTGTCATCTGTTTCCTCCTCCTGGAATTTCTGGAATACTTTCCTCAGCCTGTACTAATTCTATTCTATTTTAAAAATACAAGCACCAGTCTTACGCATGCCGCAAA
This sequence comes from Metallyticus violacea, assembly GCA_030762175.1. NCBI lineage: Eukaryota > Metazoa > Arthropoda > Insecta > Mantodea > Metallyticidae > Metallyticus > Metallyticus violacea. The sequence goes on along the minus strand of CM060833.1, from coordinate 158,716,421 downwards.
ACGCCACTGGTGATTTTGGAAGCTATTGACGTAGTTAATTACACTTTAAATCAAGAAAAAGCTGTTTCCTCTATTTTTCACCAATTAATCTATTCCTACTGCATTAGGTTAGAGAAATGGCAACGTTTGAAACTCACACTTGGGAGGTCCCAACTTTGAATCCCTTACGGCGGGCATTTCTGACATTTTTGTGTGTGTTTCATCTGGTCACTAGTGTGTTTCAGTGGTCACACTGAAAATAAGTATTGGTCTCTTAAACCAAAAATAGTAAATAATATCTACTTCCAACAAAAAAAATTGATCCGAATACTGAGTCGGCAATAGTGAATGGTGCCTCATAGTATTCATATAGTTGTAATAAAGTGAAATATACTCCTAAAATGATTGTTAGTAATAAGCCTTGTGTGGCTTGATTAAAATTATTTTCGAGAAGTCCATTACCCATTTCATTCCGTTGATTATGTTACAGGATAGAAAATTCCAAGGTGAGGTGGACTGGAGCGGTGTGACGGTGACTTGCGCTTTGGAAAGGTTTCTTCCCGGCGTCTGGTATGGAAGCGGACCTTCTGGGAGGATTGAACTCCTTAGAGTGGGCTTCCGCAGGATTGTTCTATTTGGAAACAAACGTTCATGTCTCACTGCCATGAATCCTAGCCCCCCGGTGTATCCTGTACCTCATCCCTTCCTCCCGGAGCTGCCCGCTGGGGGCGTAGGCACAAACGGACAGCCCTTAAGCAACGCTGAAGTACAGAAATATCCTCCGAAGTCCCTAATAATCCATTCCTTTAATGCGTAAAAGTAAAGATTACTTTGACACTCTGGAGCCACTCGCTAACAAATAGCTGCTTTCAGAATAACCTCTACTCATTATACCCCAAACGGACCTCCTCAGTATTCTCAGCGATTTCTGCATATATTATGTGTACAAGAAAATAGTACGATAAAACACATCTTTGGCATAAGGTATGGGGTAGTGTTAAACAAAGTATGCACGGCACCGTAATATCTAAAATTGGTGATTCAAATCTAAATTGAATGCATATAATTAGGCCTGTCTTTGCCTTTGAAAGCAGAATTTTGTAAATTTATAGTTTCCAAACCATTGGTCTTCCATCGTATTTCCGAATGTTCGAATTCACACACACACACACATTGATAATATCAATTTGAAAAAAAAATACATATTCTATTTACTTTTCCGTCTATAAAAATAATTAATAAACCTTAACTGATACTAAGAGACTATAAAAACCAAAGTTTTAGAAGTTTTCGACCTCTTTCCGTTGACACTAAAAAGTATAGAGGAAATAAAACCATCCCTAAACGAATACAATTAAAGTTAAATGTTTTTATGTTGCCTTCGAAGGCGATTGTTCCTTATATATATATATATATATATATATATATATATATATATATATATATGCATGTCTCAAAAGCATATTTTATTTCGGCACTTACACAAAGTGGAACATTTTACGATATTAATGCGTGTGTTAAAAGAGTAAAAATATTCGGAACCAGATTCGGATATGAAAAATTTGAGGTCAGATTGAGACTCGAGCTCATCTCAGCCTACGGGGTAGATTCATTAGTTGTCGGCCTCGCCGATAAGGATTATCGCCTTCACAAAACCCTTATCTGGTGTAATACCTTACTGCTAAGTAAATAATTGCAGCTGTAGCTTCCGCTCCGCTGTGTTTAGTTGTTCAGATATAGTTGCATAAAGAAGGCTGTGTGTAGAAGATTGTGACATGTTCAAAATGGAGTGTCCAGCTGTTATTAAGTTCTTCACAAAAGAAGGATTTACTACAAATGAAAATAAACAGCGATTGGACGGTGTATGTGGGGAAGCATCCTCCTCATATTCTACCGTAAAAGAATGGGCCAAAATTTTCGAATGGATTGAGAAATCATTGAAGACGAAGAGCGTGCGGGTCGGTCCTTGGAGGTACTCACTGCTGAAAACATCGCTCTTGTGGAAGGAGAAATTATGGAAGACCGGCGGCTCAAAGTTACAGAAATAGCAGAAAGGTTGGGCCGTTCTAAAACAACAGTCCTTCGAATTATTTATCAACATTTAAACACGAATAAGGCTGGTGCAAGATGGGTGTCTAGACTTCTTTCCTCAGTCCAAAAGCAGCAACGAGTCATCTGTTGTCAGGCATTTTTGAAGTTCTGCCGTGCCAACGAGAGAGAAGATCTGCAAGCCATTGTTATAGGAAATGAAACTATGGTCCTTTACTATGATCCTTTGCCCAAAAGAGAATCAATGGAGTGTCAGGTGTAAACCTGGCGAGCACAACCTCTAAAGGCCAAGGTCATTCAGTCAACCAAGATCTTGCCCACAATCTTTTGGGACTGTAAAGGAATACTCTTCATTGAATTCAAGAAGAGGAACACCACAGTAAATGGGGAGTACTATGCTGGCCTACTGCACACACTACGTGCTTCCAGCAAAGAGAAAAGGCGAGGAAAGCTGAGTGGTGGTATGCGCGTTGAAAAACGGCGATGCTATTTATCAAGGTATTCCTCTTCCTGATTACATAGGGAGACATTTCTTGCTTAATAATGAAGATTTACGAATAGTTCAACATAAACATTTACCTTTTGCCAGATTTTCAAAAGGAAGTTGAATGATTATTTAATTTCAAATTATAACTTATGTGTTATATTAGTTTTATTCCTCCTAGTTCAAAACCTGCTAAACGTTTTCAAAAAAGATTTCTGTTATATAAATACTTTGCAGATGTTTGTCAAGAGTTTTACTGATTTAACGTATATTATGAATGTATTTGCGTCATGTCATTATTAATTAATTTTATTTTCTGTACAACAGAAATACATTTCTCAAACTTTATATATAAACTTAACAAAATATATTGATCTGGTATTCCAAAAATTCAATGATTTTGTTATAATAAAAGTATTTATATGAATTTGAATCGTGTTTATTAATAATACTTTTTTTTTTTTAATTTTCATAGTAGAGAGAATTTTTAATAAATGTGTAAAAACGAAATATATTAAAATTGCTGGTTATATTTTAGGTAAATCATTAAAATAATCAGAATGTTGAACATGGCGACCAAACAGCTGTTAGGGATGCTATAAGGAGTTGAAACCTAGTCCAAATATTGGGACTAATTTTTTGTATTTTAAATAATGACACAAATCGGATATGTTAAACCTAAAAACCATATAAGTTAACATTTCTATTCTAAATTACTATACTAAAAAGTATGGTTAAAATTTATGTAAAATGTTGCATATAGTTCAAAATTGTCAGTGCTTTATTACAGCATAAACTATAATTGTACGCGCCAAATAAAACAGTGTGTGCGGTTAGAAATAAAAGAATTTTTATTTAAGGCACTTACATGTCTGGGCGCTGCGTGGGCCGAGCCAAAAGACAACCTCCACCCCTCCTGAGAGTGGCACAACAATGTATCGTCACGGCAGTGTCATTGCACACCTCCTGCTCCGCTGCACCCGCACGTCGGCAACCCGGCTGTTGCTATACTGCTACGCCTTCCTGCACACATTGCTGCATACCACTCCCCACCAGAGGGATCCACCGGGCTTCACCTAATGTCAGCCTTCTCTGCCAGATGGCAATGTTGCATGTAGCTGGCGCTGTCTGCAATAATTCTCATCGAGCGGACTTACTAAGTGTCAGTTGATTCGTTTTAAGAAAGGGAGAGATGAGTTGCGAATGATTTCCTAGAAAAGTGCTGTATGTTAATGGGAATATCCCGCTAGAAGTGAAAATCTGTCTCTTCATTGCCAGCATAAACTCTGGAATGTCAACTACTCTAAAAACCAGACCTCATTTTCAGGATGGGCACTAACCTCAACCTGCTAACAGGCTCTTCACTCTATAGCAAAGTAAAGGTTTAGTTTTTCTGGAGAAACTTTTTAGCTGATACTTTCTAAGAAGCAGTTGATGACACAGCGAGGCACAGCGGAATGGCTAAACGTTCAAAAAATAAGGATAAAAGTTGCCTTAACTTGTCCAACATTATAACAGTGCAAACTCCATTGATAAATTATGAAACTATTGATATTTAACTTTGTCACTTGAGCTCTATGATTATACAACGGCTAATTTAGCTGTTTCTTGCACTCATAAAGAAATCTTGCCCCATTAAATAGTGTCCCATGGGAAAATATATTTATTCATTTGGCTTTCTGTTTTATGTTTGCCTTTTTCATGTCGCAAAGCGAGAGAAGAAGCATTTAACATTTAAATTATTTCTCCTCATATTTAGTTAGAAAAGTAACTTTATACTGCTTTACTTTACTTCTGCAGTGATTAAAAGTTCTAAAAGAAAATATATAAATATAGGTTTCAAAGAAATGTTTTCTCTCGTCTGATAATAATTCCGTGCCTTTTACTGTTTTATCTCTCTGCGGAAATGGGCAATGATCGCTAATCGCCATTAAAAAAAACTATATAAACACTATTGCGTGTGCACATACAAAACTATTCGTGCTTTGCAGTCATTCATTGTAATAGATTCTGAAATGAATGCGTGTTGCTTTTTATGTCTAGGTACAGCAAAGGCTGTTTCGCTCTCGAGTTCAGCTGGATAATAAGAGCATTTTTGTAGATGTGTTCAATATGTAAAGTAGCTTTTCCCCACTGCCACGGATGGCCGAGATCGTTAAGACGCAGACTCGTGAGCTGGAGATCTGGAGTTCGAATCCCCTCAGGACTGTCCTCCCTGACTGAAGTTTTTTCCAGGTTTTCCTCAATCCTCATAAATGGCAATAGCAAATGCCGGAAAGGTACCCTAGGCCTGGAACCCTGGAACGTTTCCTTCTTAAAATAAAAAATAACCTTTCCCAATTGATCAGTTCATCTCATATATCATCAGTGCCCACCGCCTGTGGTGCCTCAACAGTAAAAACGGGCGTAAACACTATTAAAAAAAGATATTTCTCCCTTCTTTGTTGCATTGAAACTCTTTGATTTATTTTCAATCTTTGGTTGTTGATTTGATTTATTTATGGACGCTCTTTAACATCTCAGGTATCAACGTCCCTTTCAATTCAGGGTGTGAAACGGCCGACAATTTTTGCTCAGAGGTCTCTTCTTTCAGGCTTGAGGTTCTTTATCGTGCCGTAAATGTACGACACGGGACCCACGACTTTACTTCCCTTCCGAAGGAAGCCATACTTAGGATTTTTACGCCCGAAAAAATCCATCGATCCTGGCCGAATTTGAACCCGCCAGGGTTTAGAAGGCAAGTATTGTTACCACTTCACCACCAGGACCAACTTTCAATCTTTGTTCATACAGTACTATTTTATTATACAATTTCTTTGAAATACCGAGGGTGCCAAAAAAATGTATACACAGTTTCACAGTAGATATCCATTTAATATATTTCAAAGAGGATACTGATTTCGCACCTAACTTATCGAAGATGAGCTAAGCAATTTAATTTGATATCTAGACCTAGTAAATGAGAAAACCCAGCTTCTAGGTTCAGGTTAGGAGAGTGAAGTCTTCTAGAACGAGATGTTAAAGCTCAGTGTCAGTAGAAAGATTGTTGTGTCAATTATCGGCATTTGACACTGTCACCAAGCCTTGTGCTCAGCAAAAGATTACCATAGTGACAACCTAGGGATGAGTGTTTGCGGCTCGATATGATGCCTCTATCCAGAGCTCTCAGAGAGATAAAAATGCTAAATATTTACTTTCAAACATCCTGCATTGTGATTTGTTAAGAATTCTGTAGCCTAAAAGTTGATAGTCCCTCTGATGTCACAAACATGTTAATTTTTAATCTAGGTTGTTATCTTGCATTCGAATTTCATAACGACTTCCGTATCTATAATTTCTTTCTTGTTTTTGACGCACATATTACCATTGTCTTTGAGGAGGGAGAAGAATAAATAGTAATTTAAAAATAAAATTAATAGACAATTGCAATTAAACGAGAGAAAATCAATAAATACAGAAGTTTTATGATACCTTAATTTTGCAAAAAGTGCTGCGCCCTATTTTTCGAGACAGACACCCTGCCATACAGCATATGTAGTCCACTTGACAACAGGCTAGCACATACCCTCAAGATGAAAGCTATTTGGCCTAGTCTTGAACTAACTTAACACTGCATTCAATATCTCGTTGCCTCGCGGTCTTTTTTTTTTTCTCCAGCTTGTCACTGTATCCAGCACTAGCTACAGTGTTACTGGAAGTAAGGTCATCGGTGCTTCCATTGCATCAGCTGTCTCTTACTTTCTTATTCATAAGGCTGCACAAAGGACTCGTCTGTTGTCACAATTTTGATGCAGAAAAGCACCTCTATCTCGAATATTACGGTCTAAGTGTTCCTGACAAGCGCATGCTTATAATCACTGGACAGCTGCCTTGGGACTCATCTACAGCACATTTTACTTTACCGAAAATAATCATGGATAATATTGTTCGCAGAGCCGTGATTCGTGTGAATTCCATGACAATCATCAACAGGAACTCGCTGCTTGATCTGCTATTTCACAGTCTCATTTCCAAAGCAAACCTGATGTCCATTACTTAAGTTTTGTTTGTGATTGTTAAATGTTTCCTCCCGTCCATGCACGCTTTCCTGATTAAAACAACTGTCTCCGTACTGAACCTTTTATCTGAATCTGCTTTAGATTTCAGAAGGCTTCCAGAAAAAGGAAATATTCTTTGTTAGTTCGACAGAGGGGAACAGGGGGGAGGACATGTTGAAACGGATCCGATCTCCTGATATATATATATATATATATATATATATATATATATATATAATTAATGTAGCTATGTATCCAACAATATGATAATAGCATATACTTTTAACTATGCGCTAAAATTTGAGGGACTGCCTCAAGGGAGACGGGTGGCAGATATAAAAGTCAATGAGCAGGCCGTTAAGACAGACATTGCGAAAAGAGAGGTACAAAGTCAACTTCTCCTGTACCTGCATGTGTTTTGTTTAGGAAATCTTTGTAAAATAAGCTTGGAGAAAACAAGTAACGGGATCATCGACAAGTTCCTCCGCCCTCGGGTGATGTGCACAGCACAGGAGAAAGTTGGTAATCTTATATTTTTGACATTCCTTCCTTAGAAACCGGCTTTTGCACTCCAAAGTTCAAACTTTAGTAATGCGCCCATTATTACTAAGGTTTGGACTTTGGAGTGTATGCTTGCCTTGATGGTAAGTGACAATACGCTCGACGTGCGGTCAGTGCTGCTAGCCGATTTCGCTTCAATAGTAAAATCTCGGTTATACAGTGGCTGCGGAGCGACTTCTCGATTACCCTTTATTTTTTAAAAGAAACAACCTGCTAAAGAAAAGCATTAGCAGGAAGAATGTATAAAAGAGTAAAACACGAAAGGGACTGTTATAAATATGTACCTTTGTTAATGCAGCATAGAAGTTATACTGGAGGACGGCAGAGGTTTCGCAAAGTTCTATGCGGCTGGCTAGTCGCCGCATAAAGTATAAAAAGTTCTCCGTCAATTTGACCAAGAGCGAGCGGACCTCTTCAATAATTACGAGCTAGCTATTGCGCAAGCGTATCTGCTCGATCGTTACGATCCATGTATGTATGTATTGCTATGGACCCATTTTGTGTTCCGAAATAAGAATTTTCTTTGTATATATTTCTCCATGAACTTTTCTAATGTTTTTCCTTATACATATTCTACACTTTCTTCACACTCTCTGTCGGGGCTGGCGGTCTAGTGGTAACCATACTTACCTCGTAAACCAAAGATCGCGGGTTCAATCCTGGCCAGGGTCGATGGATTTTTTCGGGGGTAAAAATTCATTCGTAAGGGAAGCAAAACCGTGGGTCGTAGATTTAAGGCACAAAAAAGAACCTCAAGCCTGAAAGAAGAGACCTTTGAGCAAAATTTACCGGCCGTTTCACGCTCTGATTTGAATGGAACGCCGATGACCTGAATTGATAAAGAGCGTCCGTAAATAAAACAAATCAACAACTCACACTCTCAGTTATAGACCAGTATTTCATAAAGTAGTTGTTAAAATGTTAGGGTGTGCGAGTTATGAAGATTGAAAATAAAAAGAATTAATGATTTATTGTCGATTCATTTTTACATAAGTTACATGCAGTAATGCATGATATAACACATAAGCTTAAAATTATAAACACTAAGAATACTTAAACGTATTCCACAAAAAAAAAACAGTGTTTATATGTGTTTTTGGTAATTTTACACTTTGCAATGTCACAATTATTAATATTGAACGCGTTGTAGTATTGTTTTAAAAGATGGCAGGATTTAAAATGATTTTGTACATGAGGAGAATATTCTGTTTTTTCTTACTTACTTTAAACCACTAGCAAAACTTCGTACCACTAACTAAGCTTATTTATACCTCGCATTATTTATATAGGTTGAGCCAAATCGATATGAAACACTTAAAATATTAAGTATTAAGTTTCTACGGAATATTTTATTAAACCAAATTATTGTGTGTAGTAGTTAGGGCAGTGTTTTATAACATGCTATACTTTTCAATATGAACACCTGTCAAGGCAAGGGACAATCAAACTCCTCCCAAATAGTTCCCTTCAGGTTATCCAGGTCTGTGGGTAAAGGAAGTTCATGCAGTTTTTCCGCCATAAGAAAACGCAAGAAATGAAATTTAGGAAAACATTGTGTTTACATCATCAATTTTTGATCGCGAAACTGCGCATGGCTAGTTACAGTTACGGTAATTGTTTGTTTAGATGCTGGATTACTATAGTATGAAAACGAGTTGGTTCCTCGTCTGGGGCTATGAAGCGACTATGTGACGATTTGCTTCTACAAAATGTGACAGAAAACAGCTGTATAATCCTTGTATGGGATCTCAGCTCCAAAATTCTGATATTAAGCACCGCCACGGGTGACCGAGGTCGTTAAGGCGCGGACTCCTGAGCGGGAGGTCTGGGGTTCGAATACCACCAGGACCGTCCTCCCTGACTAAGATTTTTTCCAGGTTTTCCTCAGTCCTCATAAATGGCAAATGCAAGGGAGGTACCCTAAACTTAGGCCTGGAACATTTCCTTCCTTCAAAATTCCTTTCCCAATACATCATTTCATCTCATGTGTCCACCGCGTGTGATGCCTCAGTAGTAAAAGCGAACGTTAAACACCATTAAAAAAAAGTCTCCGTACTTAATATACGTGGGTAATTTATTTTTATTTTTAAGTGTTTATATTATGTATGTTGGAGACAACTACGCAACAAACCGTATTATATTTACTGCGGACTTCTTATCACCCGCACTGCCGACACAGCAGCCAGCCCGCCGGCCGGCGGCACGCCGCGAAACCGGTTGCCTGAAGGCTCGTTCACCCCGTATTAGGAGTAACTTCGTAATAATGAAATTGTTTTGTAAATAAAACACGAATAAGGTATTGTATGACAACCATAAATTTTTTATAGAGTGAAGTATTAAATGAATTATGCGATTTAACATTGCAGTGTCTGCGAGAACATTGAAGTACTAACGGATCTATAAAAGAGTACATACTAACAATTACTAAAACACTGTACCAGATATTTCCATTGTAACCAACATGTCGTTAGCCTTTACCGTTTAGTATGAAAACTAGGACGAAGAAAGCAGCTGTCATAAAGTCTCAAATATGCGCCAAATAACCTTATATACTTTTAATTAACTAAGCGCAGATTTTTTTTTTTTTTTGTTTAAATTAACCCCAATAGGAAACAATCTATCATAAACGTTTCTATAAGATATAAATTAAATATCTTTTGAAATTTTTCCGAACTGCCACTCTCATATTTCTGACAACAGATTCTTAAAAGGAGTTCTGAAGGCATTCCCCCCCCCCCTACAAATCCCATTTCTTTCGCTGACAATGGAGAAAGATGCAGATATTGTTAGTGGAACAAGTTACTCGTCTTTCAGCCACTTTCATGTAGAGAACATACTTTTTTTTTGGAGAAACAGCTGCAATGCTTCTCTCAACCTTAACAACACAGGGGCCAAAATCTTCTGGAATCAAAAGTGTACTAGCCATCAGAGACGCTCGCTCTCCGGTTGACGCAAGATGGACGCTTGATGATGGGCTGCGTGGTGAATTCTTGCTCGATATCTTCCAGAGTTTTTTCATGTGTTCCGGTAAGGAAGAGGTACACGAATATGGTAGCGAATAAGGAAACAATGCCAAAGAAATAGAAGACTCCCTCATCAGAGACACCACCAAGGAATGACGATAGGTATGGGTACATCTTTAGAGCCAGGAAGCTGAAAATGTATGCCAAGCATGTGGTGAGACCGCCGGCAAGACCTTTCACCTTGGATGGGAACAACTCTCCGAGCATCGCCCACGGTAACGTGTGGAAACCTATCGCTCCCGATATCTGAAACAGAATGTAACAGCATATAACTCAAGTCTTACTGCGTAAGTGTAACTGAGCAAAGAACAATACTTAAATAAATGAATAATTGAAATACGCATCCACAACATTTTTTGATTGAGAGTGCTTGTCGTCTGCAGCTTGAATCATGCTAGTAGACTTACTTTAGGTGTTTTCCCCAGCTCAAAGAATTTTATTCGGGCTTATAATCTCTAGTAGATCACTACCTATAAGTAAGTAAATGAGATGGTGTATGTATTGCCATTCTAGCGTAGATCATGCACTGGTTTGATGATTTGTATAGACACGTATCCATATTAGGGGATCGAAACTTTTGTGCATGTGTAAGTGACGACATTTTGCCATAGACAGACAGGTTGTAATAACGTTTGGAATTTATATGGGAAAAATTGGACACAACATTAAAAAGTTTTACTCAAATGCCCCAGAAAAAGCCAAACTATTAGAGGCAAAGCGTGACACTTTTTAAATGCATTATTTATTTGTGTGTGTGTGTGTGTGTGTGTGTGTGTGTGTGTGTGTGTGTGTGTGTGTGTGTGTGTAACAACTCCCATCCCATGACGATTTGCATCGGCCCAACTCACAATTTTATCTTTTGCACTATATTATCTTTTTCAGTTAACTTTATCGCTGAGTTGAGCCGTTAGTGTACTTGTTGACAAGAAAAAGTAGGTCATTGCAGGAAGCGAAACTGGTGGCGGGGTCGAAAGCATAGCATAGTCGTAGTGTGGCCCGAATAGTATTACGATAAATAGATATACACACTTGAGTCATTAACACCATCAATATACTATATAACTATAATGCGCTATCAAAGAGGTGTATATAATGTTATTTCGGTGTTTGAAGGAAACTCTTCAGGATAAACGTTCGCACCTGGCAAAAAGAGATTTCTTTCGTCATATTAATGCACCGTCACACACCTCAGGAATAGTTTCTGCAAAACTGCATGACATTCGCTTCCAAGTGCTTCCACATCCGCCATATTCACCGGATTTGGCTCACAGCGACTACTTGTTGTTTCCAAACCTGAACAAATAGCTGGATGGACGACAATTAACATAAAAGGATGTGGGCTTATTTTTCACAGTTGGACAAATCTTATTTTACTGAAGGTATTAGAAAATTGTTGGACCAAAATTTAGTGATTTACAAGGTGAATATGTTGAATTTTTTTTAAAAAAAATAATCTCTTAAATCTTGTGTTTTCTGGTCAGACCGAGAACTTTTAGAATGACCCTATATCAGAATTCCTCGAGTCTTTTACTTAACCAACCTTAACGACATTTTGGAAGAATAGTTCCTGGATAAATTGCTGCGTTTTTCTCTGGCCCTCATACCTGTTCACGAGCAGAAAGTTTCTCCAATTGTTCTGATAATAAACAAAAAATTTAGCCAATTGTAGCTTCTACTTTATCTTTCGCTAAGGATCTAAGCAAATGGCTGAAGATTTTTTTATTTGTATTTTGTGCAAGAAATATATTTTATACAGCTTATGAAGACTTTTATAAAAGAAAATGGCGTTTTTGTCTAGAAAATGATCATGAAACTTGAAATAACATTCTGTTTTCTTAAAGAACTTCTGCTGCAGCTTGATTCAGCACATGTTCTCCGATTTTCAACACTAGTATTTTGTAAACTCTGCATGAAACAATCAGTTTCTGCTATTTTGTTCTTCTGCGATCTTTGCATCTGAAGTAAACAGTTTAGTATGTGTGAAAGAGGTCTTCTTTTTCTTCTTCTTTCACAAGGTATAGGCCTGTCCTCAGTTAAACATATCACTCCATCTTCCTACTTGGCTATATTCTCTTGTTTTATAATATGCTAAATATTTTTATATCCTTTCCTCTTTCATTCTTAAATATATTGATACCAATTTTTCTTTATTTTTTCATTTATTGTATATATTTAATTGTTTTCTAATTTCTTCATTTCTTTGTTTGTCTAAGAGAGCAAATCCAGTTGCCCTTCTTTAAAATCTATCTCTCTAGTTTCTATTCTTTTCCTGTCTGTCCTATACATAGTCCAATTTTTCGTTTCCATGTGTTGCCAGTGGCACTGTCATTACTTTGTAGAATTTTATTTATGTTGCTTTTGATGCCTTGCTCTTTAATGTTCTCCTTATTATTCCATTCATTTGTCATAATTTATTTAACTTTATATTCAAATCTTCATTTTTACTGTATGATACATTAAAACCTAGATAATTAACACTAGATACTTGTTCTAACCACATTGTTCTTCCTCTAGCAGTACTTTACTAATAACTTTTAGTCTTTAGAAATTATTTTGCATATATTTTATAAACTGTTTGAAGAATTGTTCAAATTGTTTCTATGTCCCCCCCCCCTTTTTTAATTGAACAGATCGCTCCTGTCACCCAATCTTCTGATAATAGGTGTAATTCCCAACACATATTAAAAATTTTTAGAAATTTTGCTTTCCTTGGTGTATATTTTAAAAGTGCTCTGTTTATATTATCTTGCTCTTATGATTTTTTATTTTAAAGTTTATTAGAACATTTTCGAATTCTTAATGCTCTTTTTCGAGTGCCCCAGAATAAGGATCTAGGGAACTAAATCCATCATTCTTTCCTAAGTTCTTCCCAAAGTGTTGCAGCCATTCTTCTTTCTTTATATTATTTAGCTTTATTATATCTCTTTCTTATTTATTCAAGTGTTTCATAAATTTATATATTGCAGCATGTATGTCTTGTTCTATCTCATTCAAATATTTATCACTTCCCTTTTCACATTTGCAGGTTGGTGTTTATACTTTATCTTATCTGCTTGTGTGTTTGTAGATAACTTAAATGCACTTTCTTATTTTCTTCTACCATTTCTTTTATCTCTTCATTCCACGTTCTCAATCCTTTTCTATATTTTTGTCTAGATTTATCCCTATTGCTTGTTCTGCTGCTTTTAATATTATATTTTTAGGTAATTCCTAAATGTTTATGTTTTAATTGTTGCTCTTTCATCTATATAATTTGTTTACCGTGTTTAGTATAATCTGTTTATACTCTCTTGTTGCAGCAAATTTGTTTTATAACTTTTCCTTGGCTCAACCTTATTTTTTCCTTTGTAATTTTTTCCAACATGTTGAGATATTTATGGTCTTATAAATAATCTGAATTTATATCGCAGCTTCTGTGCACTCTTGTGTCTTTTATTTGTGTAGCTAATGTTTCATTTATCTACTATTGACTTTCAATCTCTCGCGCTAAATGCATATTTATATATTTCTTTATGTCTAAAGAAATTATTTGTCATTTTCAATACATTAAATGCTGCAACAAATTTTCAGGAATTTCCCGTTTCATTTAAAATTGTTTTAAGAGTATTTTAAATGTTTTTATTCGGTTTGTACAGTTTTTCGTGTTGTTTGGTTTTACGTAATTTTGTTTTATGTTTTGTTTTCAGGACTTCCATTGTCTCTCAAAATATTCAGGAAATATAGTATAGTATAGTGAATAGGGCGTTGCAACTAAGCTAATCACATCAGAAACGTATGTGTTGGTCATTGAATAGGAAATACAGAATCCATAACGTATTTGGTAATGTAACAGAACTCAGAGAACAGGTTAAGGTTGGATATGATGGGAAACAGTGATACTCGAAATCATTTTTAAAGCCTTAAACTTTTAGCTCAACTATCCAATGTGACGTTTAAGTTGCTGTGGCCTAAGGGCAAAATATTATACCTTTAGTAATCCCACTGTCACGGGTAGTCGATGCCGTTAAGGCGCGGACTCGTGACCAGGAGGTTTGGGGTTCGAATTCCCACCAGGATCGTCCTCCCTGACGGAGTTTTTTTCCAGGTTTTCCTAAGTCTCATAAATGGCAAATGCCAGGGAGATATCCTAAAACTTAGGCCTGGAACGTTTCCTTCCTTAAACAAAAATCCTTTCCCAGTTTATCATTTCATCTCATGTATCATCAGTGTCCACCACCTGTGGTGCCTCAGTAGTAAAAAGGGGTGTTAAACACTATTAAAATGACAGTATTAAAATAATAACAATATTGATAATAACCTATTTACTATTAATGAATTTGCTTTATCTTATGCCCTGCATACTCACCACGTACGCCAGAAGGAAGAAGAATGGCACAAGTGCAAGATTTGGTGAAGATCGCGCCATCTCTGAGCCATTTGGTATCAGCTGCAGATACACCGCAAGTGCTAACATGCACAGCGTCATCCCCACACCAGACAACAGAGACATCGGCCGCCGGCCATATCTGTCAAGAACAAAACTTGTGAATTGTTTGCATCATTTTCAATTTTTGTCTTGTTTATACACAGTGCTGCAGAAAAAAAGAAACCTAAAATATATTCAGTAAAAGTAAGGATTCATAACAATACTCTATGAAAAGTCGTAGTGGACATTTGTTTAAGGGTGCAGTTACACTTAGATAGAACTTGAAAAAGGCAGAAGGAAATGACCAGAGGCTATACTGAAGGTAGACGCTTAGGAGGTCACAATTTGGTTCACACTCTTTAACAGCGTAGTGCTTTCTTCATCTTCGTCTTCTGCTCTACACATTGACCAATATATTGTAGGGGATCCCTCCCCATTACCATGGGATATTGAGTTGCTCAATCTTTTCACAGAGATCTGCGTATCCCGTAGGTTTTTGCAATAGGACGGCACCTAGAAGCTATTCCGACCCGCCGTTCGGCTGCAGACGTTTGCGACGCCCAGACGCGCCAAATGAACTTATCTTCTGAAGCCGAGCGCACCTAGCTGCCACTAATTCACTGGTGGATAGGCCCTACTAGCTTGGCCTACTCACTTAAGGAGTGAGTTACCCCAGCATTAAGGAAGCCACCACCTCCCCACGAATGACAGCGATTCAGGCGGACCTGCCCCCAGGGTATACGCCGTAGACACTCCCCTGGGACACGCTGCCGTCGTGAGTACTCAATTTACCGTGAGTTCCGGGACCACTGCCAAGCCGAGTCCAACCCAATCCGGACAACTCCCTTGCGGGAGGGACTCGTTTCAAGTCCGGCCCGGCTGCTTCTAGTAACGTCAGAAGTACCCGGGTACTCAGGGTCCGCAGAGCGCGCACCAGGAGCATCTGAAGAGCAACGACCGAAGCCGCGCCCTCCCCCACCCCCTTACGGGGCATTGGCCAATATAGAAGATACTATCAAATTGAAGAATTGCGTTCATAAATAAGAAGAGAGAGTTTTGAGAGATATGCTTCTAAATACAATGACTTCCGCCAATGTTTAATTTTGAAGAAATGAACGATCGTAACTGTAGGCGAAAATTGTCCATCAGATTTAAAAACTGCCGTTTTTGTTCTTTGTTTCTTCTAACTTAATAATAATAAGCGGAAACCTGTGTTTCGCATACTTTAATGGAGGCGACGGAGGCTTGCTAGCTTGCTTGCTATGCCTGCATACAGGATGCAACAGGTTGTTTTACGAACCAGACTATCTTTCCTTAGACCTCAAGGGCAATCAGCAACCAGCGCACTCGATCGAGCTTTTGCACGAGTTTTCATTTCCTTTTTTTGTGAGGTATAGACAGACACTGCCTATTTTCAAATAAACGCGGATTATGAGAAATAGAATGAATTAGCATGCATTTGTTAGCGAATATTTTGAGTTGGCCAGGTGTGTCAAAAATACCTGTGTCTTTTACATTTAACAGTGACCTAATCACAGTAATTTGAGGTAAGTGTTTTTTGTGGCAGTGATCGTAAAAATGCCCCTTCTCCTCAGGATGATGTTGGCTATCAACTTATCTTCCAACTCACAATTTTTAAGAAGTTATTTAATCAAAATCATTACTAATAATTGTGGATTGTTATATTGTATAATATAAATACAGAATAATCCGGTGTCGTCTTATTTTCTAAAGTATCGCCACGAGTGGCCGAGGTCATTATGGCGCGGACTCGTGAGTGGGAGGTTTGGGGTTTGAATCCTGCCAGGATCGTCCTCCCTGACTTAGATTTTTTCCGGTTTTCCTCAGTCCTCATAAATGGCAAATGCCGAGGAAGTACGCTAAACTTAGGCAAAAAAAAATTCTTTCCCAAAATATCACTTCATCTCACGTACGAGGGAGGTCCTTAAGTTTCCGGCGTAACCATTTTCCAAGTATGTTAACTACAAAATCTGTATTTCACTTTGCAATATAGTTACCTTTTATTGCAATATACTTCTTACATCTTTGAATTAACATTTCAAACCCCTCTCCCAAATAGAAGTCTTGTCTGCAAAATGGGCATAAACAGCATCCATCACTTCTTCGCCACGCTTAAATTTCCTTCCTCGAAGGTTCTTCTTGAGTTTTGAGAAGAGGAAATAGTCACTGAGAGCTAGATCTGGACGTAGGGCGGATGGTCGATCTCTTCGATTTCTTCACAGCTTCTTTTTCAACAAGAGCTGTGTGCACAGGCGGGTTGTCGTGAAGAAGGCACACACCATCACTCAGCTTTCCTCGCCTTTTCTCTTTGATGGAATAACGTTGTCTGTGCAGTAGGCCAGCATAGTACTCCCCATTTACTGTGGTGTTCCTCTCCTTGAAGTCAATAAAGAATATTCCTTCACAGTGCCAAAAGATTGTGGCCATGGTCTTCTTTATTGACTGAGTGACCTTGGCCTTTAGAGGCGGAGCTTCGCCAGGTATAAGGCACTCCATTGATTCTCTTTTGGATAAGGAATCATAGGCAAGGACCACAGTTTCATCTCCTATAGCAATGGTTTGCAGAATTTCTCTCTCGTTGCCACAGCAGAGCTCTAAAGATGCCTGACAACAGATGTCTCGTTGCTGCTTTTGGACTGATGAAAGAAGTCAGGCACTTATCTTTCATTAACCTTATTCATATTTCAATGTTCATGAATAATTCGAAGGACTGTTGTTTTAGAAAGGCCCAACCTTGCTGCTATTTCTGTAGCTTTGAGCCGCTGGTCTTCCATAATTTCTCCTTCCTGTTTTCATGAGTGAGCACCTTCAACGGCCGACCTGCACGCTCTTTGTCTTCAATGCTTTCTCGACCCATTGGAGAAAGTATGGCCCATTCTTTTACGGTAGAATATGAGGGGGGGGGGGCGCTTCTCCATATACACCGTCCAATGTCTTTTTAATCTCATTTGGAGTAAGTCCTTCTTTTGTGAAGAACTTAATAAAAGCTCGAAACTCAATTTTGAACATGTCACAATCTTCTACACATGGCCTTCTTTATGTAATAATATCTGAACAACTGAACATGGCGGAGAGGAAGTTACAGCTACAATTATTTACTTAACAGATAAGGTATGACACCAGATAAGGATTTTGTGAAAGCGATAATCCTTAACGGCGAGGCTGGAAACTTATGAACCTACCCTCGTATCATCAGTGTTCACCGCCTATGGTTCCCATCTAGTAAATACGGGCGTTAAGCACCATTAAAAAATATTCAAAATACGATTTTTGGAAATATTTACATATTAAATTTGAACAAAAGTTGTTTGTGGCTGTAAAATCCCTCTATATTATGTAATTCAATTTATAACGTTCTGAATGACATTCTCCTTTAGTGTAATAAACATAACCCAAAAGAGGAATTTCTATGTTATATTACTGACTGAAATTAATTATAATTCGGGACGAAAAATTTACCCGGCCATGTGCACTACGAGCCGGACACTAACCTGGTGAGAGCAAAACTGACGCCTATGCCGCCAATGAGTTGTACGACTCCCAAGAGCACGGTAGTGAGATGAGCGTCTATATCGACACCAGCTTGAATAACAACATCTACGGCGTAGTACACGACCACATAGATGCCAGTAAACTGTTGGAAGAAGAAGTAGCAGTTGAGGATGAAGAGTGGCTTCCAGGATTCAGGTCGCAGCAGCAGTCCAAGTCTTTGTTTACAGCTGAGAGCTGGGTGTCCGATCACTACTGGTATGCCAAGTTCATTCTGAAACAGTGATGCAGAGTTAATGCAATACTTAAAGATTCTTTTCAGTTGACTAGGAGCTGCGAACAAAGAGTAATGGGGAAGAGATGAGCATACTAAGAGTTTAGCTTCCATAGGAGAGGAAATTCCACAAGACAAGCTTCATAAAGGCTGACACCTCCTAGTTAGAAACACGGACACCCAATGTACCACCGTTCGATATTATCATATGCTCCCCGTAGACCTTAATGGCGTTCTTTAGGATTTCTTCTCCGTGTCATCTCAAGTTTTATCCATATTCGTTGTTCATATATAGAAAACATATCTTTAGGGCTGTGCTGTTTGACACCATACTTCAGGCCTTCATAATGTTCGTTTGTAAGCCTTATACTATATTTTTAATGGTGTTTAACGCTCATTTTACTACTTATGAATCACTGGTGATAAATTAGATGAAATCATAAGTTGATAAAGAATTCTTCTTCTTCTTCTTTTAATTGAAGAAAGAAAATGTTCCGGCCTAAGTTTAGGGTACCAATTATGAAAAAAGAAAAAATCCTCAATCAAGGAGGACGGTCCTGGCGGGAGGACCTCAAACTTCCCGCTCACGAATTCGTTCTGTGAGTTTTGCAATGCGACGACGTGTGCTCCACCAATGCCAGCAAGGGCAATGCCCTTGTTACCATGCAATATGGCGTTTATATTGTCAATACTCTTTTTACATTTCTTGTATACAATTAAAGCCTTGGAATTCACTTTCTCTCAAATAATACATTTTCGCAGAAAAAGATTATTTTTCTATATTTACTTTCATAACCTAATACAAATTCAGCTATGAATGTTCCTGCGTATTAATATTAAGAAAATATAAAAATTAAACAAGTAAATCAGAAACTTTTAAGAAAATATACAAATGTAACAAGTAAATCAGGCTAAATATTAAAGAATAATTATTTATAATAGAAGAAATACGTAAAAAAGAGATAAAAGCAGAATCAAACATAGCAGTAAAATTGTATACTGAAAATATGGTGGGTTAAGATTGCCCTGAATGTATATATTTTTTATTTCGTATATTATTATAAATGTATATAACTGGAAATATGTATAAATACAGGTGTAACAAAGAGGAATATCGTAACTTTGGGGAAATATCTCTCACTTATATAGAATAAGAAATATAATACGAACAAGGGTCCGAAATTGCTTTATTTCCTTGTTAGAGCCCATTTTCTACACCTGGACCACATGACAACATATTCAAAAACATAACTGTGGGAAACGAAAACTATATGAATGTCTTTAATGTCCTTCTTTAGCACGGAAACATCCTCAACCCGCTGTTGCATGGACTACCAGATACGCTGATGTACCCCTGGAGTATCTCGTATTGTCTGACAGCCTTGCTGAATACGAACACGAAGACTCTGTACACCGTTGACAAATCCATAGAGCATGTCCCAACTCCCTATTTGAATACCTCATATTACTGTACCTGAAACGAGGTTCTAAACATACAGAACTGACACTACGTGCTCGGTATCCGAGTACCGCAGTGCGTGAGCAAACAAAGTATAAATAAAACCTGCATATGTTTAAAGAAAAAATATCTCACCTGGTTCTGGGGTTGCATCGAGTTCTTGATCTTACAGATATCTTTCTCTGTTCTTTTGGTCATTAGCCAAAAAGGGGATTCCTGCAAGAAAAACAGTATGGCGACCATGGCTAGAACGGGAAACACGGCGCTGATAGCTGCCACTGTGCGCCATGATCCCGGCAGAACGGCTCCCAGTATGTAGATAAACAAGATGCCGAACGAAATGCCTATGGAAGGCCACGTAACCAACATGCCTCGTAGATGAGATTCGGTAATTTCGGCGATGTACACACATCCTGGTATGCTCGCCATGCCTGTGCCTGTTAAGTAAATAATGCTGTCCTTTAGCACGACACTGAATCAACTTGATAAATGTTGTGCAACCTGGATATCTCAAAACAGTAATGTCCGTTGAAAGCAACACATATAAAACCTCTTCCATGTCTCTTTTGCTTCCTAGCTAGAACTGAATTGAACTAATTTAACTAGAAACACAACAATTAAAACAAATGCATTTCCACAGTAGCTTGCTAAAAATAAATGTTAATATGACTATTTCACTTACGTGACGTCATCTTTAAATCGGCTAATGAAACGAAACGACATTTTGAATTTTTACCAATCACAGCCGGGTATCTCAGTGGAATTATCGAAAAAAGTTGTTAAATCCGTTTTATCACGCGACGTATTTGTCTTGTGGCCAGTGTCCCAACTCTATACCTCCACTATATAATTCCTGAACATGTATCATTGACTACTTTTCTGTGTTTTCAGTAATTGTAAATTCAACTAACTTAATGTGTATTTACTCAAGCATGTGTATTTGCTCGTTCAGCCGAACAGTCTGAAATCATTTTATAAACAAAGTAACAATATCTTCCTAAGCAACCATGAATCACGTTGCTCAGAAAGGTAAAATGTTTTCCTTGTTTTGTTTTGCTCAGTTGGTATTAGTAAATCTAATTGTAGCATTTTTAATAGTCCACTTTCGTCTGTTTCTTTCTGACGGTTCCTGAATAGGTATGATTCATAAGTATAACATTTTATACAATAGTTAATAACCCTTGCACGAATTTCAAATATATATTGCTTTTATTCTTATTTTATTCATTAAATAGTCCCAAACTCGCATTCAGCTCTTCTCTATTGGCATTACTGACAATCGACATTCGTCTGTTGCTAGATGGCTTGAAAAGGTTAAGTATCCATAATACAAATGTACAATATTACAATATTGTAAGCTAAGTTTATAGGATTTATATTTAAATTCTTATTTTATTCGAGAGATAGCCCTAATAAATATCACTCGAGGATCTGAGCTTCCAGTTAAATTCACTCACTATGTTCGTGAATTTATAGGCAATTTCATACCCTCTTGTGATATTACTTGTTTTAATTACAATATAATGTTTTCTTTTTAATTATTTATTTATACTGACAGAATTAAGACCATAAGGCCTTCTCTTCCACTCAACAAGATAAATATATAAAATAAATAATAATATATTCATACAATCAACAAT